>CM060102.1:3367484-3547478 GCA_030522485.1 Stenchaetothrips biformis | reverse complement strand
AGGGGCCCCCACCACAGAGAGAGCGCCTACACCACCCGCCTGACATATGTTGCCCCAAGCAGGATCACTGAGCTCCACGTAGAGAAGAGCGAACCCACCCCGCTACCACAAATCGGGTCAAGCATTGAGCATTCCGACACGTTGGACTCTGAGGCAACATCAGGCAGACGAATTGAGAGGCGGACAAGAGCAACGCCGCTATCACCAAAACTTCGGAATAGAGAGAACTTTCCGCGAGAAGTGTCAACATGAAGATCCTGAATTAGTCCGCATTTAATCCAAAGGAAACAAGCCCGCTCTTGGAACGATTTAACTGTGTCGCAGCCGGTTGGCGGCGGACGGTTGGAAACTTCCCAGAACAACATAACCACAAATGTAACCTCATCACGGGAGATAAACAAGTAATTTAGGTAACGGCAGGTACAAATAGTAAAACGCCCGCATGGGGCTCAGTAACAAATCGGTCGAAAAAAGATAAATGGAGAAGATATGAGCAAAAACATTAAGACAGATCGTGTCGGCCCTTTCACATGTTGCGGACCATTGTGCAATAAGATTGAGCGAAAATTTAGAGATTAGTTTCAGATTTAATTTCGGGGACACGTATATTCTTTGGAAAGCCGGGATCTTTATCTTTCGAAAATTTACAAAATCAACCCCGTAAATCACGTACCATCTTGGATGTTGGTGGATGATCCTAAGCAAGTAAAAACTTCAAAACGCCAACAATGGCGTTCTCCCTCGGAAAGGATCTGCCACGCTGAGGCAGTGCAGATTCGAAAGAAGAACATTCTCGGGGTACGTTCCTTGAGGGTGAATGGGCACTGACGACCGCGCACCGCGCGCCACCTGCCGGTGAAAATGGGTTAACTTTTGAGAACTTTCACGGACCTTAACAGCACTGCTCTGTTCGAAATAATGACTAAACTAGTTTAAATCTGTAGTGATGTTCAAAACCGTTTAAAAATAGCCTCTCTGTCGCTAGATCCTTACCAAGTCAAATGACCACTTTAAACCTCTCGCGATGTTGCCAACATCAGTCTCTCAGAGCGAACCACTGCGAGCCTTAACTGCTGATAGTAGACCGCGCAGGGTGATCACAATCACATAGTTCCATGAAGCTGACCAAAATTCATCAACTACACACGCGCCACGTTAACGATTTGTTTTCAAATGCGTTGTGCAGCAAATCGGACTTGGCAAACCTGTTGAGCCACCTCCACATGGCGCGAACGCGGGAACACGCGCGGCATTTGAATCCACCGGCGTCCGGACCCATTCACTGTCCGCGTCTGCCGGTCCAAGGTTCGACGCTCGCCAAGGGGACGACGTTTCGGATTTTCACGCGATCAACAGACAGCGCACAGTTCTAGACGCGTTTTGAGCTCCAGACACGCTCAATACGACTCGAACCCGGGTGACTCCGGGTCTCAGGATGATTCCGGACCGCGTGCCGTCGCTCTCTACCGCACCCCTTATTGAGAATCCCCCCCTCCCCCACGGGCCATGAGTGCGAGAGAGACCTGGAGAGACATAAGAGCGACGCGTCTCACGATTGGCCGACTCCCAGGCTCATTGTTGCTGCCCGTTCCTAGGGGTGGAGAGGCGCAGGAAAACAAACCCGCCGGCCGATCTGGGCTTTAGCAGGCTTTGGCGGCCGCTGTGGAGACCACTCGTGCCGGCTTCGCCATGAACTCGAGACTTCGCCCAGAGCCGACCTCGTCGCCGGGCGGCGTGCCCCTGGTCGCCGTGCAGACGGTGCAGACCACCAAGGGCGCCGGCGAGACCAACCTGGACGAAATCAAGCAGGTGAGTGCCAGCTGAACGATGCCGAAGGATCGTTGAACCGCTCTGTCTCTCTAGCACTCACGGAGCGCTGCGTTGCGGCGCGAGAGAGACAGAGCGGAACGCGTCTGGAGTTTTGGCCGCCTGCCGCGGTCTTCTGGCCCACTGTGGAACGGTCTCTCTCAGGACGGCGAGTACCCCGTCTGCTTCGAGCTCATGGGCATGGGCGACCTGGAGGTGGTGGACGTGGCGGAGGCGGCCGGCCTCCAGGGCCTCCAGGGCGGCCTCCAGGGCGGCCTCCAGGGCCTCCAGGGCGGCCTCCAGGGCCTCCAGGGCCTCCAGGGCCTCCAGGGTCCCAGCAGAGGGCGCAGCCCCAGAGCCGCGGCCAAGGCCACGCCCTACGTGGCCTGGGGGCAGCAGCACCGTCCGGAGGGCAGCGCCGCGCAGGACACGCCCTTCATGTCCTTCTGCTCCGCGGACTGGGTGCCTAGCGACGACAGCAGCGACGCCGAGGACTACATGAAGGCCAGGATGCAGGAGTGCTGCGTGTCGGAGGGCCCCTGCGGCGCTGAGGACCCCGTGGGCCGCGCGGCGGCGGCGGCCGCCGTCCGGTCCAAGCTCAGCGTGGCCAGGATGGTGCAGGTCAGCATCACGCCCGAGCAGAGCGCGGCCAGCGCGCCGGGCCAGGCCGGCCAGGCGCGCGCGCAAGTGCACCTCCACGACGTGGAGGCGCGCCGCCACCTCGGCAGCGAGGTGGTCGACGTGGAGGGGGACGACCTCGACGAGGATGACGATGACGACGAGGAGGAGGCGTCGAGGGGCGCGCCCACCCCGGACAACACCCCGGAACACAGCCCGTCCGAGGAGCACCAGCCGGGGGCCCTGCTGCTAGGTGAGCCTCGCGGTGCCCCCCCGCACCCCCGCGGCTAGCTCACCCCGCTGTGCAGGGGTGTGAGAGACAACGCTCTCATGCTCCCCTTTTCCCGCAGAGTCCGGGTCGGCCCTGTACTCCACGCTGAGAGGCATGGCCTTGGACGAGTCCCGCGACAGGGACCTGGCCGACCTGGCGGACTACGGCAGCAGCACCCCCTCCCCGGCGTGCTCTCCGGAGACGAGTCCAACGGCAACCCCGGCGGGCACCCTGGCGGCCACGGCCACGGCCTCGACCTCCAACGCCGCGGGCAGCGGCAGCACCCTGGGCAGGGTCTGGAGCCTCATTCTGGTGCGTATGCCTTCCAAACCGAAGAAGGATCGTCTCGTCGCGTTCGTTCCCCCCCCCCCCTCTCTCTCTCTCTCTCTCTCTCTCTCTCTCTCTCTCTCTCTCTCTCTCTCTCTCTCTCTCTCTCTCTCTCTCTCTCTCTCTCTCTCTCTCTCTCTCTCTCTCTCTCTCTCTCTCTCTCTCCCTACGGAGCGCCCCATGAGTGCGAGAGAGACAGAGCGACTGGCACGCAGGGCCGGGCCGGCAAGGCGCAGGGAAGTCCCGCGCCCGCGGCGCCGCGGACGCCTCAGCTCAGCGACTCGGCCGAAGAAGAGCCAGAGGACCAGGAGGACTCGGGCGACGACGACGCGCTGTACGTCGACTCGCAGGCCGTCGAGGAGCTCGAGGCGACGCTGGAGGAAGTGAGTGACAGCGGCGGCCGGTCCTTAGCGGGCCAGAAAACTCAATTTTTTTTAATTTTTTTTTTTACATTTTTATGAAAGTGAATTCCTTAAGTTCTCACAATTGACCCGCGAAAGGTTCGCCTGGACGGCGACGGCGACGACCCCGTCGTGAGCTACCTGGTGGAGGAGGCCGAGGACGCGACGCGCTCGCCGGGCGCCGCTCGCCGCGAGGTGACCGTGGAGGAGGTGCACGAGGACGACGCCGCCGAGCACCCCGACGACGACCCGCACCGCGACGGCCTCGAGCACCACCTCGACGACATGGAGGCCGAGGGCTGCGAGTCCAGGACGGCCCCCGCGCCCAAGGCGTCCGGCCTGCTGTCCAGGATCTTCTCCAGGTCGAAGACGAGCCAGGACATCACCAAAGCGGAGCCGGAGCTGCCGGAGCTGCCCGGCAGGCGGGCGGAGCGCGGTGAGCCCTTCGAGGGATTTCACTACTCACCGCTCTGTCTCTCTTGCACCCCTACGGCATACGCGCCCAGCGCGAGAGAGACAGAGCGAGGAGAACTCGACGGCTTCCGTTCAGCGTTGGAGACGGTAAAGGCGCGTCTGGAAGCCAACCCCTCCCTGCTGCCTGCAGGTGCGGCAGTGAAGCGAGCCGGTAAAGGGGAGGTCTCCAACGCGGACCGCCTGTTGCACCGCCACCGGCCCAAGCCCCGCCAGACCAACAAAGCGGTACGTCACACGCCCTGCGTCGCACTACATATTCGACCAGTGTCCATCGTTTTCCTTCATTTCCCGTTGCGCCTGCAGGCGATGCGGGGCTCCCTGTCGCGGATCCTGGGCCGGTGGCTGCGCCAGGGCGGCCAGGGCCCTGCCCTGCAGGGCGTGCAGGGCAGGGACGGGGCGTGGGGCGTGGGGGCCGAGGGGGACACCGGCCACGCGGCCTGCGCGCCGCTCGCCTTGAGGGCGGCCGTCACGACGTCCAGGAGGAGCGCGCTGCAGCCGCCGGCCCTGCAGAGCGTGAGGAGGGCCAAAACGCACACCCTGCCGCAGGCCCTGCCCGTTGAACCACCCCACACCAAGGTTAGGTTAGGTTAGGCTCTGCTCCCTTTTTTCCCTTTTCGCAGCCCAAAGGAGAACGTTTAGTCACACTGAGGTCATTTTGACCTTTATTGGAATCATTAAAACCTTCTCCAGAATCACTATGACCTTCATCGGAGTCATCATGACCTCAACTTGGCGCCAAGCAGTGACCTTTCATTTTCTCATTTTGAGCTCATTGTGATGACAGGTTGACTTTTCTGTTCTCTCTTGGTGAACGTAGAAAATAATTTGTCTTGACAATGTGCGACTTTGCTTTACTCCGCAGTACTTGGAAGCTGATAGTACCGTTGGTGGGAAGCTGCTGGCAGATTTTGCCAGTCAAACTGACGAGTCGTGTCTTTCGAGATCAGCTTCGCTGCAAAGCCAGAAGGATTCTCGACCTGTTGGAAAGGGACTCGAAGACACGTTAACAGATGTATTGGGCTTCATCTGAACTTCATTATTGGTATTTTGACTGTGTGTGTCAGTCAGTTTGTTATAAGAATTTCCTCTATTCACTACTTTCTGTTACAATTTTAATTTGGACTGCAATTGACTTTTAAACTGTAATGACCTCTTGTGTTGAATGGTTTTAAAGCGACAAGAGCTTGCTTCCAAGAACAAGTGGGTGAGATAATAAATGAATCAACTGCAATGTGCTCAAAATTTGGTCACATTTGTAAATTTAATTTTATTGACAGTCATTTATCCAACAAAGTTTTCCTTACCTAAAAATCGGTGACAATGAATGTCACTACAATGGCAATAGGATAAAAAAATGGACGGAATGGGATGCACAAGACAAGTTACTCCACATTTCATATTTTTAAAATCAGCCTATTATTCTAATTGGTCCCAAAAACAGAGATTGCATGGGAAACGCTGTGCTGCACCTGAAAACAAATGCAACACAATACTGCATTTTCAGTTGTCCATACTGAAATCAAACATGATTGGACAGGATTTGCAAAAGGCGCCAGAGCCCATTGAAATCATCACGTGTAAGTTACAGGGTCATCTCAGATAGCTTGTAGCAGCGTAAACCATCAATTCGTTCACAGATGGTACATTCGATCATAATTGGTAAAGGAGTGCACAGGATGCAAAATCTTTAACTTGAAAACAAAAAACTCCTTGTAAGTTATGTGGGTGAGATGGTGATTGTATGACTTTAAAAAAAAAATTTGATTGGTATAACTGCTTGCCATAAATTCTGCTGAGAAAGCCAAGACAAAGGTACAAACTTGCACTTCATATTTTCCTCTTTCCATAAATTTGGAGTCATTTGATCAATGTTCTGTGCCAGGGTAAAACTATTCCTATTAAAATGGTAACCATTCATGCTAAGATCTGGCACAATACAATTAACAACAAACTTTATCTCATAACTAAATATATTCACTTAGTTTTGGAGTAAGTACATTCACCGAAAAGATAGCCACACATAAAATACAAAAAAAGATTAAAAACATTTTTTCTAGGAAAGAAAAAAAAATCTAAACTCTCAAAATTATTTAAAACTATTTTTCATTCTGGACATTATGCGAAATCAATTATAAGAAACCACTTTTGAGGCAAGGGCTGAAAGTGGGCCAAAAACGATCCAAATTTGACTTACGACGAGCGTTGTCAAAACACTAAATGCGTACACCTTAAATCTACTATCACAATGCTTTCCTACCTTCTCAAGCAATCTACCTGAGAAGTGAGATAATACTAAGAAAAAGTTAATGTAAATGGAAGAAGCAAAAAGGTTGCATGAAACCCAGACTAAAAGGTATTTCCAAACACAGGTTCAGAATACAAAGAGGACATGTGTTCTTACAGATCTAGAAAGAATGTTGAGAAGTCCTCTATGTACCACCATTTGAGAAAACTGGTCAAAGACAATGGTTTTACAAAAAGTTTTAAAAAAGCCTAAGAATGTAACCAAGTACAAATATCAATGGAAAATAAAATTCTAAGAAAACACAACTTAATAGAGACAGACCATCAACATTCAGTAAATGCATCTTACTGACTGATGTGTTTTATCATCAATCTAAGCTCATAATGAGGCAAACCAAGATACTTACAAATACACAAAACTCCATTAAATTTGAAAAAAATCAGAATGGTAAACTGGCTTTGAAAATAAAAAAAATGACAGCATTATCACATACAAACAGACCAATGCAAAACTAACCAGAACAATTTGTTTAAGTGAAGTTGCTGTATGAGATTCAAGCCCCATTGACTGAAATTTACTGTAGATACATATTTATGTACATCATACATTGCAAAGTTATCACAAGCATCTTTTGTTATAAAGCAGAAAGAACATATACTTAAAATAGTCCACATGTTGTCAAAACATAAAATAATCTTCAAGTGATAAAAATGATTGTAGCACAATAGGAAGGCTAATCAGTACAACAATGAAACATGCTTGTGTCACACTTGAATATACTTCACAATGAAAATGATTGTGGCTAAAAGTTTCAACTAATTGTCCATTTTTCATGCTGCTTTTCCAAAATAGAGTACGGTTTGTGCAAACACTTATATTAGTATATAATTATGAGTTAAGGGTAGGGCACATTTGATGACTGGAGCGAGGTTGATTCACATTCACTGACAAATGACTGTGTCATTGAACTCTGAGCAGGACTCACATGCCAGATTCTGCAATCCCTTCATCATCTGAAAAATAATAAAAGAGAACGTCTTAATTTGGGATGATGACACCTCTAAATACAGAATATATGATGCATGAGCAACACACTGGGCAAAATACACTAGTGCAACTAGGCATGCAACACATGCTCAAGAAGCAATGTAGCTCTTAGAGTGCTATTGAATTAAAATACAAGCAGCACAATTTTATGCATGCATGCATGCATACATCCTTTGTCTAATCTACTCTTGTAAGATGTACAAATTTTTAAACAAAATCAAGGCAGATAAGAAGTTGTGAAATAAATGCACAACCAGGCATCACATTGAAGCAACACTACAAAAGAAAACAAAAAAATTCTACAAAAATGTCAAACAAAAAAAAAAACCACATGAATTCAAGTAATGAAACACACAGTATTAAGAGTAAATTGTGAGACGACAGGCAAACATTTTACCAGAGACACCATTTGTCACTTCTCCTTTTCGCCTCTGCCTTCTGTGACATTGGAGGGAGCATCAGTTGACTTAGAAGACATGGCACAGCGAACAGAGGCAGCAACAGAACGAAGAGCGCAACGAACTCCATTCCACCACTCTATACACGAAAAAATTTCCCAACACATGTAAGACACCTTTCCCTCTTCTTTATTAATTTTTCTTTTTAAATTTGAAAAAAAATAAAAATGAGAAGAATTTTATGATTGTTGAGGAGATGACATGAGACAAGCAATACCACACCCTTATTAAAGTCCTTTTGCATGATTATTAAAGAATGATTAATCAGTAAAGTAACCAAGGAATTCAGGGAGGAAAAAATGCACACAGCAAATATCAAGTGCAAGTGGGGCTTAAAATAAGTGTTGTAAAACAAGGTTGCAGCAAGAACGGTGCAGAGGAAGCTGAATAGAATGGAAAAGAAATGTGAATCCAGGGTAGAGTCCTCAACATTTTCTTATAAATGTGCTATGTTCACTTCCATAAATTTGAAAGCTACCAATTCTGGATCAGACTTCTTACCAACCAACCCACCAAAACCGGAGCAGCCCACAGTCTTGAGGTTTGTCATAGTATTACAAGAGAAAATTGAAACAGGGTTCCCCTCCCCACCACCAATGGAAGTTGCAACACACTATTTACAGCACTTCCAGTTTTATGATTTCCTTTCTGGACTTAGTAACTTCCTGGCTTTTTTTTTTACCAAATTGTCACACGTTGAAGGTATGGACACAATTAATATGTATGAGGAGAACTTACCTTCAAAACCCTGGTTGTGGTGAGCTTCCCGTTGAGTAGATCCAGGGCCTCCTCCTCCTTCATTGCCTTCCAAAACAGCTAGTAGGCACTGGTGTATACAAATATACTGCTGCTCTGTCTGGACCATCCACACTCTTTCTTTGCGCATTTGCCAGACGATACCAAATATATCAACACTATCTGAGTGCGATAAACTCTGGAGAATGCGGTCCAGAGCAATAAATGTGCCAGACCGACCCACACCCGCACTGCACACAAAACGTCACAGTATTAGTTATCAGTGTAGTACAAAGTAAATTGTAAAACAAGCATGTTACTGGTAATATCTTACCTGCAATGTACAACGATGGGTCTCTGATCAGGCCCAACACGGTCTCTAAAAGCTCGCACAAATCTAACTAGGGTCTGGGGAGGATTTGGCACACCGAAATCTGGCCATGTAGTGAAGTGGAAATGCCTCATCACTCGTGATTGTTCACCCTAGAAACATATTTACCCATATTAGAAATGTCAAGGTAAATGTTGATGAGAGAGTGAGTGAATGTGTTTATATAGCTTACCCGACACATAATAAATTCAGTAATGGTCCAGTCAGGATAATGACTGTCATTAAGAATGGTTACGCAAATATCTCCATAATATACAGGGAGTGTGTCATACGGCCAGTAATGGTCACACTTTTCTCTACCTTTCTCAATGCACCGAGTTAACATTACAATGGCACGCGAATTAGACTCCCAACACATTCGCCAGAAGTCATCTCTGGTTGAATGGAGGGGTCCTTGAGTGACTATAAACTCACGAGGTGAATTGTGACCCTGTAAAAGAAATTAGCCAACAATCAATCAAAAGATGAACCAATGCTAGCACACTGCTAAGAGGGGTTGGCCAAAACAAACTGTTTACTTACAGGCACATAGTTGGCATTAATGTAATCTGATCCCTCTTCATCATCAACAGGCTGCAGTTTTACTCTAGAGTGGTCATATGGTAAGATGTTGGTAAAGCGGTTCTTGGGTCTGTTGCAAGGAAGGTCAGCTGCAGAGCAGCTCTGCTCCCGTCCTACGTGCTTCAACTCCTCAAACTCTTCAGAAAAACGGAAATCTGAGTCTGCTGACATTAGACGATAGTGGTCTCCAAAATTTTCCAGGCGTATTGCACGGCTGGAATGAAAAGAACACAAGTATAAGCAAAGCGACTTCAAAACAAATTAACTGGCTAACAAGTGATATGTATGTGTAAGACATAATAAAAGTTTAATTTCTACCTTGTCACAATGACACTGTCAGGCAAAGACATGTTGTCATTGTTGCGTGAGTCTGTAGCCTTTCGGTGAGCCGATCTTCTTCGCCGCAGTAGTAAAATTGTAATTAATAACAGAACAATCAAAGCTGCAGGTACACCCACTCCAATAAATATAGGTGTATTGTCTTGATCTGCACAAAAAGAGAGCATATGGTTAACAAAAAAGACGATAAAGACATTAGCTTAAGAGCACAGAATTGTAACTACCTGTTTGGATAGGGAATGAGTAGAATGTGTCAGTAAATTTATCAGGTGCTGTAAATGCTCTCAATTTAATGCGGTAGGTTGAGCCAGATTTTAAAGGGCCATTGCAGTACCCAGGTCGAGTTTTGTCGCAGTTCATTGATCCTATAGTAAAGTCTTCGACACTTGAGTTTTTGAAAGGGTAATAAGGATCCATTACTTGGTAGGGTGGCCATGTACTGTATGCTTGAACATCTTTCCAGCTTGGCATCTCAAGACCAGATGAGTTCTTGGTGTCGTCTTCAGCAACAATGATAGTATATGACGTCACCACCCCGTTGGCATCCGAAAAGTAATTCTTGCGGAAGCGTATTTGAATGGAAGTAGTACTGCGACACACTTCAGTTGGAACATAGGTAGGAGAACATTTGGGTGGAGGTAAAATAGGCATCTTCTGTTTCCATACAGCTTCAGGCCCATATCCTACTCGAGTTTCAGCCTGAATTCGGAACACATATGTTTTACCAGGGAACAGGCTCTTGATGGTGCCATGAGTCTCCCAAGGTTGGAAGTCCCGAACTTGAGTGTGAGTTGAGCCCTGGTAAACACAAGCACAAATTACAACACACTTATTCTTTGATAGAGGAGCTACACATGAAAAATTGCAAGGGACAGCAGTTACCTCCAATCCATATGTTATGGTAAATTTCCGTATGATGCCATTCTGCTGATTGCTTGGTAAACCCCACTCAAATGAAATATCTCCAGGTAGTATGTCCACAGGCCCAAACTTCTCCACCTAAAATTGAACATTTAAAGAATAATATGATATTCAAACAATTATTATGTACATCAAAAAATTAAGAGAAAGACACCACTACAATACCTTGCCAGGAACAGACTCATGGGTTTGGAAAATGGCGGACACTGGAAGTGACCTCCTTAAAACAGATGATTCAGTACCAGAGCGGACAACAACAGTGAAGGTATAATTTCGATGAGGTTTCAGGTCACTTATGGTAATTGAGTCTCCCAGAGTCAAATTTTGGATTAATAACCCTTCTGTGTTGAGGTATTGTACCTAAAAATTAAGCATAGGATGAATAAATTTCAAATATCTACACACAGAATTGTTGTTTCTATGACTTCATTAGGCTGAACGAATTTGAAATCACTCACTACCCACCTCAAACGCATTGAATTCTCCCCTTGGAGGTTCCCAAGTTAAAGTTATTTCTGTGTCGGTAATTAGAGAAGCATTGATTCCAATAATTGGTTCAGGATCTGTGGGAAATATAAAAAGTTACTAAAGTAAACAGTTCTAAAATGCAGCAAGTACAAAATATAATTTGTACTTACACATTCGATCTTGCCTCTGAAGCGGCTGACTTGCAACACCATCAGATACTGTCCAAACAGTAATATTGTAAAGTCTGCCAGGGACAAGGCCCGTAAATATCACCTTCGTGGATTCTGTATCATTTGCAAGTTTTTCACGGTCCGGTATGGAAGGATCAGAGAGTCGGAATCGATATCGGTCAAAGTGGGATGATGTTTGAGGTGTTGGGGTGTAGCGAAGTGTTAGCTGTCCAGTTTCTTGCAAATTACTCACAACCAGTACTTCAGATTGAATCAATGGCACTAGAAAAAAGTAAATGGGACAAAAGTTAGTCAGTATTTATCACATTGCCACGAATTGGCCAGATTATTAAATTAACTTACTGGTTCTGGTAGACAACTTGGTGGTATCTGAATGTAAATTGTAACTGACAGTCTGAATTTCCATGACATACTTGACTCCAGGCATTAGATCACTGATGAGAATTCGGACAGTGGCTCCCTCCTCAACACCAGTGTCATTAACATTTCGAGACTTTGGCGCAGGGTCCACACCACCATCTTCAGCTTGCCACCTGTAAAAATAAATGATTAGAATCTAATTTTTGGACCTGTGATATGAAAGCAGGCACTGCAGAAAAATATACTTACATAATAATGTAATACTCAATCCGCCCTTCAGGACGGGGGAATTCTAGAGTGACATTATTTGAATCCACCAATGGAGCAATGTTTGTAACAGGATTCGGACCTAAAATATGATTGCAAAAAAATTGTTTTTAAAATAAAATTTATAATCAAAGATGGCATTTTAGCTTGAATCAATGCAGAAAGTACTTACGGACAGTATGGTTAACTTCTTGTGGGGCATTGCTTTCTACACCAAAGCTAACAGTATTAACTTGGACCATATACTTCTCACCAGGTGTCATATCAGCAACTTCAGCTTCTGTTTCACGCACTGCAGGAAGCTTGACCCATCGTTCATCTTCCTCTGTGCGATACCTGGAAAATAAAATTAAAAGAAAATAAATGGAATTTCCTTGATGTAAAACTAAGAAAAACAAATAAAAAGTGCTACACACCTGATTGAATACTCAGAAAATATAGAATCCTTTGGACTTTCCCACCGTACTAGCACAGAGTTGCTGGTCACTTTTTCAATGCTCAGATTTCTAGGTGGATGGGGGTCTGATGGGGAAATCAAGAAAAAATATTTAATCAACATCTGTTCACAAGAAAATTTCATCATAGACTCTACAGGGAAGAAATACCTGCCATTCCTGCAGCATTAGTAAAACAGAAAGAAAGCATCAAATGAAGCAGCAGCAGAGAGAGAGGGAAGGTGTTTGTTAAAAAAATAATGTGCGAGAAGACGTACTTACACACAGCTTGGAAGTAGTCATGTGGCTCACTGCGTAATCCATGGCTTACAGCAAAGACTTCCACCTCATATCCTGCACCTGGATATAAATTATCAAGGACAAGACGCGAGTCGGTTGTCAAAGTTGTAACACGTTCACCTGAGAATCCAAATTCATAAATTTATTAAAACAAAATTGGCTAAAAATAAAAAAATACAAAGATTATATTAGAAACATTACCAGTATCATTTCTAATGTAGGTTATCTCATACTTTTCTTGACGAGAATTAACATCAGATTTCCACGAAATATTGAGTCCATTTATGATGGGGCGCAAATCTTCAATGATGGGTGATGATGGAACTGTAAAATACGTCATGCTAAATAAGTTGCTTCAGGAGAATTAAAAGAAAAGAACAAGGGATGAAAATTTTAAGAAACTTACGAGTTGCAACATATATGGCGGTATGGTTTGAATCCAGTCCATTACTAGTAGCTTGAACAGTGACAGAGTAGTTTCTCCCAGGCAACAATGACTCTAATGATAAAGACGTCTGGTCTTTGTCAACCAAGACTGAATTACTATCACCATTATAGGTTTCAACCTCATGGTAAGTAATTTTGTATCCTTCCTGATAACTTGAATTATCAGGGGACCACATAATTTTAACAACTCCAGTCTTGTCATCTGTGGACGAGTGCAAGTCTTGAACTGGAAGAGGCTTCAGTGTGACATTCCCTGATGCAGGCCAGGATGTTACTTTCCCCGATACCGTCTTCACAAGCACCTGGTATGTCTTGCCGGCCTCCAAACCATCTCTGAACTCCCACTGTGTCGGCTCATCACGATTCCGAGTCACAGGAGGTTGCCTCCTCACAGAGATAGAAACTTGATATTTGTCAAATTCACTGCAAAGCAAGGAAAGTTATCGTTCATACCTTACTCTGACACATGACTTAACAGGACATAAAATAATGGCATCCACATGAACTTACCTGTTCCCTTTAGGAGGCTCCCAATGAACACGGAAAGAATTTGACGTGATGCTATTTTTATCAAAAGTGACATTCATAGGTCTCAGGGGAACTGTGCGGTATTGAGCTGTTGTAGGAGCTGACACTTCATCTTCGCTCACCGTCTGCACAGATATATTGTAAGCTCGACCTAAAAAAACCCAACAATATTTCCAGAACTAAGTGAATATGAATTTGTGATAACAATACAGTCTCAATTGAAGTTTCAAGACGTAAATTCCTTGCCTGGGACTAGGCCTTTAAATGCAGCTTGCGCAGGACCAGGAGGTTCCCCCTCCTTTTCGACATACAGAACACTCTCTACTGCATCCGGAGGGTCTATGGAAACTTTGTAGTGTAAATAAACTCCAGGTGGGTATGGTGGCTGCCACAGCACTAACAGAGTTGTTTCATTTCGGAACCACACAATAAATTTTCCTGGGGTATTTGGTTCTGGAACAAGGACAAAGCATACAGTTAAAGAATGGCTAAGCAAGCTGACAAAATGAACTCAAAAGGTAGATAGATATCTCACTTGTTGTAAAGTTTCTCGAAGTATACGCTCCACTCTCTTTGCCTTCATAAACGGTAAAGAGCTGAAGCTGGTAAGATGCTCCTGGCATGAGGTCCTTGAGTGCAAACGGGCTGACTGCATCTTCTGATCGCAAAACTGGCTGCTGATGCGGTGACTCAGACAAGTTCACAACCTTAATTTTAAAATTGGTGTACTGTCCGATGACGGGTGGGCTCCATGACACTTGGGCTACTTTACCACTCCGAACATTCACCGACAAATTGGTGGGCGGATCAGGAGCTGAAACGACAAAATTAAATCGTAATTAAAAATGACGGCCCCAGCAAAGAAATTCAAGTCCTGCAGCCCACTGTGACCCACCGGTGGTGATGGACGCGGTCCAGGTGAGCCAGTCGTGCACCGTGGAGTTGGAGTAGTAGAGCCAGAACTCGTACTTGGTGCCCGGCAGGCCCTGGCTGAACTGGATCACGTCCCCGATGTCCCTGCTGGCGATGGTGGCGTTGGGCGGCGGCGACCCGTGCGGCGGCGAGTAGTCCAGGCGGTACGAGCCGTCGGGGCTCAGGTTGCCGGGGATCTGGATCACCAGGTCGGCGGCGAGCGCAGCGGCCAGCTGCAGCAGAGACAACCGCGTTACTGTCGTCCCAAATATAAATTTAAATTTAAAAAAAATAAAAAAAATAAATTGAATTTTTAAAAAATATTTTTTTAAAAATTACATTTAAAAAAAAAAATCCAAAAAAATTGAAAAAATTGAAAAAAAAAAAAGAACACGGTGACTACACAGTAAACAGTCTACCAAGAATCGACCCGTGACACGAATAAAAAGCAAGGGCACTGCAAAAAGGATTCCTAGACTTATTTTTCTAGAGTGTACGCGGCGACACCGACACCAGCAAAAACAGTAGTACATAATTCATTACATGCATTTAAATTTTTTTTACTTTGTTGGACTTGAGACCTTGTCTGTTGGTGTTTATTCAGTTCAGACATGTTGCTGATGGTGGCAACAGGAAGTTGGGGGGGGGGGGGGAGGGAAGGACCGCCGTCGTCTGCATTATTCTAAACGATTCATTCACATGGGTGGAACGGAAACTGAACGGCACACGACCGGAAGCGAGACCGCGACGTGGTGGCGTGGCGGGGCGGGGCGGGTCCCTCGGCTCGGACGTGAGAGGCGGGATGAGAGGATCATGCAGGCAGGCCGGTGTACACGCTGTTGGGAAAACGCCTGGAACTTTGAACCCGCACTGACATTCCCCCTTTTTTTCGGGGTCGTTCGCAACCTAAGCTGGTATCAAAACACCAAGCAATCCGTTGCAGAGATAGGTGAGCCAAGCTCTCTGAGAAATTCCGAGGTGTCCACCGAGTCCTCAGATAATCTGACGCACCTTTCAAGGCAGCCAGGGCTGCGTTGCACAGTGGGCCTGCCTCGCCTCCCCGCAGTTACTTGGCTGCAACGCCCACCGGACGCTAGTAAACGCGGCTTGGGCACCAACAGGTCCTCGACCCCCTCTCAAGTGGCTACGCTACGCTCCCGCCGAGCCAAATTTGCACAGGCATTCCCCCCGGCGGCTGCTGGCACTCCGATCGCTGCAATCGATCGAATTGCCGAACTGAGTCGGACCGCTTCTCTCTCGGGCTCTTAGAGCGAGAGAGAGAGAGCGAGAGAGAGAGAGAGAGAGAGAGAGAGAGAGAGAGAGAGAGAGAGAGAGAGAGAGAGAGAGAGAGAGAGAGAGAGAGAGAGAGAGAGAGAGAGAGAGAGAGAGAGAGAGAGAGAGAGAGAGAGGCGGCGAAGGGCGTGGGGCACTAGAGGCGAGGAGGCGGCGGCCGCGCACCTCAAGGTGCTTCTTGCATTGCTATTCTTGCTGCAGAGGCGGCCAGCGACCAGCCGACTGATTCCGAGAGGCGCTTTCGTCGCTTGCTCGGTCTCTCTCGCACTCATGGGGCGGGCGTCCCGTGTAAGTGTGCGAGAGCGACGAAAACCAAATAACTCCAGCCAAATTTGTACACCAAAATTCACCAAAGCCACTATCATCGGTGGAAAAGGAACTGACTGACCGGCACACGCAACTAGAGTCACTCGCGCGAGGCGCACTCTACTTCCACTTCACTCGCACGGAGAAGAAGTTTCCCTTAGAAAGGCGAGCGCGCCCTCCACGCCACTGCAGGCGCCACGGCACCGCCTCCGGTGCAAGGACCTCCTGTCTAGCGTGCCCACAGGACCCCAATACCCCGGGTAATTGCACCAAATTCTTTGAAACTCAGACCTCGGGGAGGGGAGTTCACATAGAGATTATCCGGGAGAGCGCGAACGCAATCCCGACTATCAAAAATTATACACCCGAGGTATCCACATTTGGGATACTCGCAGGATTCAGCCCAACCGAAGTGCAATGGAAGGGCCTCGGCCTGGAGGAACCGCCTTCATGATCACGGTTAACCTCTGTGCCAGGTAAGTATGACGAGAAGACCACGGGCAAGTGAACTAACTCAGGCGGCGGCCGTGGCAGTCCGCGGCCGGCAGCGCGCGGCCAGGTCCTCCAAGGCCTCGGCGTGGACGCCGTCCGCACGGCGAGGTCCCGGCAGCGCACGCCGCGCCTCGAGGACGCCGCCGACGTGCGAGAGACACCGGGCGCACACCCTCAGACCAACCCGTGCCGTTCAAATTGGAGGGTTTCAGCCCCAACAGCGGACGGGGAGCGGCGTGTGCCCTCTAGCGGCGAGACGCGGAACCACAGCGCGGCCAGCAGCAGCAGCGGCGGCGTGCGAGGCGAGGCGCCGCTCAGTGGGCCGGAGTGCGCTAGCCGAGATGTCGCGGACGCGACCGCCGTGCGGCGCCGCTTCACTGCCCCGACGTCCGCGGCGCCACCGGTCTCCTCGGCGAGACTCCAGGACCTCCGGCGGCGTGGGCGCCGAGCGCCAAACGTGTGCTGCAGACTTGATTCCGCGCGTCGTTCGTTCTCGTCGCTCTGTCTCTCTCGCTCGCACCTGCACGGCGCGCCGCATGAGTGCGAGAGAGACAGAGACACACACACAGAGCGACGAAAACGACTTGACTCGGAAACAGTCAGCTGAAAACGTGGCAAAGCCGGCAAAGCCACCACCACCACGGCGGCGGCGGCGAGATTTCCGAAGAGTCGCCACGCTATGAGGTCGTTCCCCTGTCGCGGCGCCGCCTCGCGGGCACTTCGGCACGGAAGCAGAAATAGAAATTGAGTCGGCTGTACTGTGTGCATGGCGGCTGCAGCCCTTACAGTTAGCGGGGTACAGCGCGGTGTACAGTGACCTATAGTCCTCTCTGTGTGTCTAGCTGTGACGTCACCGGCGACGGATTGAATTTACTCGGCCGAGGATATCGTCATCATCGCTTCGAGGTCCCTGCAGGCCCTTTGCGTTCGGGGGACAATTCCTCTGCGAGTGTCGGCTTGCTTGATTGCCCGCGCCTCTAGCAGTGCCGCAGTCTCGCAAGCGCGATTGTGATGCAAGAGCCGTCACAGAGTGCAACAATGGCTGTGTGTGTGTGTGTGGCATCGCACTGCAACGCGCTGTCTCTGTCTCTCTCGCGGGACGCCCCGAAGGGGTGCGAGAGAGACAGAGAGACGGAGGCGCGAGATGATGCTCCGTGGGAGCGTTTGTTGTTCCGGCAGCATTCCCTCATTGTTGCCGGGCCTGAGTTCGTTTCCGAGTCCGCGCGAAACGCCGTGGTGTGGAACTGCGCCACGCACGCCTCACGCCCGTCTCTGAGCGTTGATAAACGGCAGCAAAACAAAAACAAATGTCAAACTTTGAAAAGAAGTTTTGGGTGTGTGCTCTGCTGCCGCCGGTCTTGCCTCGGCGGCGGGTATTGTTTAGCTAAACGTGTTTGAAGAGGTCGTTAAGGTTAGTCTATACTCTGTTTGCAGCCAGGCGTTGTTCCCCAGGGGCCACGGTGGGCCACGCGCTGGGGCCGCCGCGCTGGGACTATGGCGAGGCCCATTTAGACGGTCATTTAGACGGCGCTAACGTACTTAGTGTGTAGTCAGTCCGACCCTGCGTCTACTAAACCTGACGAGCAATTTGCCCTCCCCCCTCCCCCTCCCGCCATCGACAGTTAGAGTTGTTTTCTTTTGGCTATTTTCACCCGGCCTGCAGGGTGGCAACAAGCATCACACTACTGTACACTGCCACAAAGAAGCGCAAGGAAAATTGAAGCGGGAAAGACCCTGCCTGCGTAAAATGAGACGTTTGCTTGCCGTCATGTGTCCTTTGAACATCGTCGCGCAGTGGGCCAGAGTCGTAGGTCGAAAAACGGACCTTCCGGATGCGGGCGAGGGGCTGAAGGTGCGAGAGAGACAGAGCGTGCAGTCGGCCGCGACGCCGCGACGCCCTAGCCAAGCGCCAAACAGCTGGGCGGGCGCGGCGGCGGTCCAGGTCCGGGCAGGCCGCACCTGCCGTGGTCTGGACGGTCTGGACCAACGGGTAGCACCACCAGCCGCCGGGCAAGGTGGCGGGAGGTCTCTCTCTCTCTCTCTCTCTCTCTCTCTCTCTCTCTCTCTCTCTCTCTCTCTCTCTCTCTCACCGGCCTGCCCGCGGCGGGTACCCGCCAGAATGCGTACCCGGTGTGGGTCAGTAGCGTAGCACGGCGCAGTCCAGCAGCGCGGTGGAGGGGGCTGAGAGCCCCACCACTCCCCTCCTGACCTCGGCCACCTGGGCAGATTTCCCGAAACAATCGCCCGCTACACTGTACTCTACGCCCGAAGGCTACGCCACCTGGGGGCGGCTGCACTGCACGAAAAAATGTGCATAGTACAACAATGATTGTGGAAAGAAAAATCGGAATCATAGTCACTAAATGGGACTCGAACCGAAATACATGTGATCCCACCAATGGATTGCTCTTCGAGTTCTGGTTAGTGACTCCTGGAGCTCAGAAACGCGTCTAGAGGGCCGCCTGCGCCGTCTTCTGGGCCACTGTGCGCCATGAGTACGAGAGAGACAGACCGACGAAAACAAGTCTCCATCAGTCTGCTGGCCGGCGGCCGGGCGGGTGCAGTGACTGGGGGGTAACGGTGCGGGTGCGGGCCGCGGGCCCCCGGGTGGTAGGTGGGCCCCAATGGGTGCCGCTCGGCGCGGCCCGGGCTTGCCGGCCATGTGACCCATTGTTAGCGGTACTCGAGGTCGCGTCACGGAGCGACACGCCCACAGGCGGTCTCCCTCGCACTCAACGTCGCAGGACCGCGCGAGAGAGACAGAGCAAAGAAAGCCGCTCTGTTCGGTCGGCCCGCTTGTGTCTCTGTGCTGAGCATGCCAAAGCGACGATGAATAGTCACAGTGGGCCAGAAGACAGGTGGAGGCGTAGCGGTCAGAATCCCGGACACGTTGTGAGCTCCGGGAACACTAAACGGGACTCGAATCGATCGTGTGACCCCACCAATGGATTGCTCTCCGAACGAGGAATCCATTGGTGGGGTCACACGATCGGTTCGAGTCCCATTTAGCGACTCCGGAGCTCCAAACGCGGCTAGAGTTCCGGACTTGTGGCCTACCGTGCACCGCGGCGCGCCCGCCTTTGGGCCCCTGGAGGCGTTCCAGCGGCGTTACTCCAGCGCTCCGGCAACGCCGCGCACACGGCGAGGTTGGCGACAATGAACTTGAGCTGATTCGCTTGGCCGGCCTGGAGGGCCCCGCGGCCCACCGCAGCCGGCCCACCCGCGACCATCGCGCGACAGTTTTATTTCCGTCGATTCGGCAGACTGTGGCATCGCTCTAGAGAGAGAGAGAGAGAGAGAGAGAGAGAGAGAGAGAGAGAGAGAGAGAGAGAGAGAGAGAGAGAGAGAGAGACCACGGTTCGGAAGCGTGCCGTTTACTGGCCCACGACGGCGGGAGTGTGAACCACAGCGAGTGGTGGGAACAAAAAAAAAAAAAAAAAAAATTGAAACCCGGCAAAAGTTGAACAAAAAAAAATAAAAAATTGCTTGCTTAAAGCGCACTGCCTAAGAAAAGTCTCAGAGATGCCAGCAGAAATTGATTTTGAAAATCCTGCAAAATTTTTGAAAAAAAAAGAAGAGGAAAAAATTGCATGCCGGCAGCCCGTAGTATTCGAACCCATGCCCACCGACCGGTGGCACCACGCAACACCGCCACGGCGCACCGCAGGACAAGTGGGCATGCCGAAAGTGCCGCCGACGGCGCGGCAAAAATCACTACGTACCCGCAAAACCACAAACGCGAGCGGGGAGAAAAAAATAGGAAACAAGAAGCAGAGATAAAACGATTAGTGGCATGGAAAAGAAGCGGGGAGTGCGATAGCGCACGAGCCCAACGTCCCACTGTCACGAATTTGGCAGCCCAGTTGCTGGAATGCCTGGAATGTGAACGCCTTGAACCATTTAAACGTAACAATTTCTTTTTTTTTTTTTTAATTTTTAAAAAAAATTTTTTGTAGAGTACAATTAAAACCAAAACGCGACCAGAAAGATGCAAAACAATGACTCAAGGCCCAAACGTTTCCACGCAATTGCCGCCGCAAGCATTAAAAAGCTCATTTCCATAATTTTCTTTTCTTCCCATTATTACTTGCTGTTGGATTTTCGCACGGTGCTTGGCCGTCGGTACAGGTGACCTTGCCTGGCCAGGGCGTTCGCAGGGAGGCGGAACGGGAGGGGCGGAGAGGGAGGAGGAGGGGGGGATTGGATTTGAAACCTGTCCAGGCAAGTAGTAGTGTACCTCTCCGGGAAGCACGGAGAGTGCGAGAGAGACAGAGCGACGAAACGCAGTCCAGTCTGAGGTGGCTGCCGCGCGGGCGGCATCGAGGATCAGCGAAATAATAAAAATAAATAAAAATACTGGAATGGAAAGGTCTTAGTCCCGGAGTGGTCGGCGGGGGCATCGTTCCGATCCGAATGGCTGAATGAATGTGAGCGATCGGGCGAAACAGAGAATGGAGCCCCAGATTTCAGCGGAGCACCACCCCCTGGCGGCACCGACGCACCGAAGTGGTGCAGCTGAGCTCCTCAACCAGAGCAAGTGCACGCGCAGCATTCCGCACTGCCACTGACTGACTCTCTCTCTCTCTCTCTGCTTGCTTTCTGAGAGGGCCCAACGTCGTCAGCACCTGGGGGAGAGGGAGCGAGAGAGGGAGCGAGAGAGAGAGAGAGAGAGAGAGAGAGAGAGAGAGAGAGAGAGAGAGAGAGAGAGAGAGAGAGAGAGAGAGAGAGAGAGAGAGAGAGAGAGAGAGAGAGAGAGAGAGAGAGAGGCGCACGGCACGCACCGCGGCAGATCGAGGTCGCACACATCGCTTTCCCGCTCGCCCCGCAGCACTCTCAGCAGAGCGGCCAATCAATCAGCGGACAGATCATCAGCCGTTTATGAGAAAGTCGGCAGCAGGTATGTACGCGTCATGAGCGCGTCCAGACCAGTCCGAACGGAACCTGTTGTTGTTGTACCCCGCGTAACCTCCCAATGAGCCAGCATTGTCAAAATATGAAATTTAAAAAAATGTGAAAAAAAAATGAGCGGGTTTCTTATTTTAAAAACATAAATGAAGTAAAAACTTGGGAAAAAGCGGTTGAAAAATAAAATTAGAACGCCAACGGCGTGAAACAATCACGGACACCTCGTACGGTAATTATCTCACGTCAATGGGTACAAATTGAAATCCTCTTAGCAAGTGACACAACTAAACTGTGTCCGGGAATTTACAGAGAAAATATCGCTCAGCGATCTTTCAACTGGTCCACTGTGCCCCGATGTCTCGATCGACCGTGCCGTGAGATAAAGCGGGAGGACAAGAGACAAAAGACCTCGCCGATCCACCCCGTTCGGTAATCACCGTGGCGAACCCGGTTAGGTGGACCGATAAAAAAGATAGGGGCGAACGAGCGGCGGGGGCGAACGGGAGCAGCGTGGCTCAAGGGTTTCATGAAGTTCGTGTGCACACTACACCGGAAACAGTTTGGGGAGTTGCAGGAGACCGCAGAGCAGTTAAATAAAATTTAATTTTCCGATCACTGTGCAACTCTCGTAGTGTTGCCTCATGAGTATGCGGTGCATCGTGGAAATGTTTGCCTCCATTTTTTCTTAATTTTTTTTTTTTTTTTAAGGCGGCAGTGCAGTGCTGAACACTCGCGGTGTTTGCGTCAGATCCACGCGGCAGCTGTTTCTTTTCGCGGTGCACGCTCACACGGCGCCCCGCGGGGGGCTGCCAGTCAGGAGCCTAAATTTGAAAGTTATACAAAGCGTGCGCAGACCTAAACATCGGCTGGAGCTGCAGCGCCGCAGACTGCGTGCACAGTGGGCCAGCAGACCGGCAGGCGGCCAAAATCCCGGACACGTTTCGAGCTCCAGAGTCGCTCAATGGCACTCGAACCGAACGAGTGACCCCACCGATGGATTCCTCGTTCGGAGAGCAATCCATTGGTGGGGTAGCACGTTCGATTCGAGTCCCATTTAGCGACTCTGGAGCTCGAAACGCGTCCAGGATTTTGACCGCCTCCGCCGGTCTTCCGGCCCACTGTGCCGGCGGGGCTTAGCGAGAGTGAGACAGAGAGCGAGAGTGAGGGAGACAGCGCGCGGCACGCCGAAATAGCCCCGCTCCGGCATGGGGTACGCGCGGCCTAGCTGGGGCCTAGCTGGGGCCTAGCTGCAGACAGCAGACTCATTTCCAAGATAGTCGTCTCGTCGTTGTGTCTCTCTCGCACCTGCTGCCCCCCCGTGAGTGCGACAGAGACAGAGCGATCCCTTCGGCTGGTCGACGGGGAGCTCGGCGCGGCAACGCGGCGGTAGGGCGTTCAACAAACAAACACGCCGTGCGATCCTAGCGAGCGATCCGCGGCCGGGACCGAAAAAAAAAAAAAAAAAAAAAAAAAGGAAAAGAAAAGGATGGCAGTGTAACGCAAGCCACGCAGCGGATGCAGGAGTTTTGGCCGACTCAGCGGTCTTCCGACCCACTGTGCCGTGGTGCGAGCCGTAAGGGGTGCGACAGAGACAGAGCGACGATAGGATGCTTCGGAATCGCTAGGCGGCAGCGTGGGGCCCACGTGGATGCACGTGTCACATCCGGCCGTGCAGGAGCACGCAGGACTATGCGCAGGACCTGCGGCAAGGACCTTTCCCTCCCACCCTCTCCGCCACCTTCCAGGCTAGGCTCGAGATTGGCTCCCCAAGGGGGTGCTGGGCGCTCCCTGGGTCTCAAGCAGACGCACAGCTGACTCGCATCCTGGTTGGCGACAGGCGTGAGAGTCTAGCCGAGTGCCAACGCAGCCCCCCCCCCCAAAAAAAAAAAACTCGTTTGGAATTGCTCTCCGAACGAGGAATCCATTGGTGGGGTCACACGTTCGGTTCGAGTCCCACTCAGCGACTCTGGAGCTCAAAACGCGTCTCGAGTTTTGGCCGCCTGCGCCGGTTTTCTGGCCCACTGTGCGCCCCGCCCTGCCTGCCTGCCCCATTGCGCACGAGTTGCACGAGTCAGTCAGTCAGTACCCCACGAGACACTGCGACGGGACACGCCCCCGGGTCTTGCCGGCTCCAGCCGTGCCTCCAGCCGTGCCTCCAGCCGTGCCTCCAGCCGTGCCTCCAGCCCACTGTGCTCCAGCCACTCACTCACTCACTCACTCCAGCCAGCAGCGAAAGCGAGTCGCTTTGCTGCCTGCACACCGCACCAACCACACCCACCCGCAGCCCGGCGCGCGTCTCACTGCAGGCTGTCGCCGGAACGGTGCTTCGTCGCTCTACTGTCTCTGTCGCACTCGTGGGGCGGCGAGAGAGAGGCAGAGAGACACAGTGCGACGGAGCTGCCAGTCGGGCGCTTCGGCCGGCGGGCCGGCGGAGACAACAACGCACAAAACACACGACCCAGACGAGCTTTGCCTGGCTTCGCCACCGGGCGCCTGCCCTGGGGGCGCGTGCAACTACACTGTCAAAAGCATTAAAAAAAAAAAAAAAAAAAAAAAAACGGAACATTTTGATGCACTCTTCTACAGATTTAAGTTGAGATTTCCAACCACTGCTACACATAGAAACCTAGGTAAATTCCCATGCAAGAATTTGCTGCACAAAATACTCGCATACTGTCCCTGTAGATAATTTTGACGTCAGACAACTCATTTACTCTTGAATGACACGGAACTTTCGCTTTCAATCATAAAAAAGATTGCTAGCTAATTCAGGCCTCTTCACAATCGGTAAATCAATTTTTTTAAATCACACCAGTGGTGCCAGGCAAAGAAACGGCTCTGAGCACTCACAAATATCCACCAAAGGCCACAGCTATTCTTCTCTGAGGAAATACGTATTTAATTTGAGCACTACCTGAGTTGCGTAAGAACAATATTCACTGTGGAAAATTCCTTATGCAGCACCCACAGCTGCCTAACCTAAACGCTGAGCGACCCGAACTCCATTTGGCAGTATCAGTGTTGTGTAAATAAAAACTTTGGCAGAGTATAAAGCAACGCATGAATTTCTTTAAAAATTATGCACTAGAGCCACTGTCAACCAGAAAAGTGAAAAAATTGATTCACAAAGAATGAAACTCAGTTAACCAAAAAAGTGAGGGTGGTACTATGTACCTGGACACGGGCAACAGGTGTCATAGTAGCATCTTCATTAAGAAAGTAATTCTGCACAAAAACGAGGGCTGCTTGTTGTGGGGCGCGATGCAGTGGTCGCAAGCCCGACACCAAAGCGGGAAATGAAGGAAAACGAGAATCGTTGAAATGACAGTTTCCAGCCTGGAAAGGCTCTCCAGCGGTTTGTAAACAACCTGTTGCTGACTGCAGACAACACACGGCAACCGAGCCAGGAAACCCTGAGCACTCACCCGCCACAACAGGAACAGCAAGTATCCATAAGACATGACGAGTCTCTTGCAGGACATATCTTCTCCAGGACTGGGGCGGCAAATTCAAGGAAACATTTGTCCCACTTACGCATTCCTGCACAACACAACACTAATACTTCCGCCCCCGACTCCCTTTACAACGTCCTCCTCGACTCGCGCTCATGTCGCCGCAGCCCACACATCCTTCGGACCGACGCGAATCCAGGAAATAAAGCACTTTTCCGCGACACTTTGATACTTTTAGCCGTCACAACACAGGAAAGCTGTTGCGCTCGGGTCTTGTGCGACACCTTTCTACTCCGGTCGCTGCCACACTGAAAGCGTTTTCTTCTTTTCGGACGCCGTCGGTGGCGCGCTCTGTCGGCAGCGCCGGAAAGCTGCAACTCGTCATTCAGATTCGTATTTGTCGATGAATCTCTCATAATCTGCTAGTCTCCTTAAGAGCCGAAAGAACGTCGAATGTGAATCCAGACAATAATACACAAGTATTTATCGGGGTCTCTTTAATGTTTGTCTGCACTGCTCCGATTATCACTCGTCAAGGTTAATGCTAGAAAAATACTTGATGACTGCGATTGGTTAGCGACGCTTCGTCTTAAGCCGTGTCTTGCGTTCTCGGCGGACCCCTTAGGAGACCTCTGTCTCAGCTGTCTTGGTAAGATAGTGTGCTGCCCGCATCCGTCGACGGCTCTCTGCCCTCCTAACCTAAACAAAGTCGTCTGGTCCACTGTCAAAATGTGTTCCATTCCTGTTCCAGCTTCTCGTTCACTCGCGTCGGTTGCTGGAGTCTTGACAACCATGCGGCAATAGGGGGGCGATGGAAACCAGTTCAGCTCCTGTCAAGTGGCTCGCATAATTGGTATGTTGTTTTTCAGTACAGTTGGAACAGGTTTGTTGTTTGTTTGAATGGCTTCTCCATTATTATCTGTCGGTAATTTTTTTTCAATGCCTGGTCATAGATTATTGCCCGAGAGGAGTCTTTCTGAAGCAACATGATGTTACGGCCTGGCCAAATATTTACTCTTCTGAGTAAAAACGCTTCTCGGCATCAATGGGCGATGGTGCAGGACATGGGTATTGTTGCTGGACCTAGTAAGTTGTTAAACAGTGGGTTTTCAATACAAAGAGTACCTGAAAATATTAAAGTCAATGGTGCATTTGCAGATTGTTTTAGGAGGAAGCTCTCTGGGTACTGTCCTCGACGAGATAACTTTGTCATCCCTCCGGACACTGTTGTCGTGCATAAGCGTTCAATCACTTGGTCGCAACTTTTATCGACCACTGATAAACCTATCGGAGGTGATGGTCCTAAAGAGGTGAAAGAAGAAAGTGAGAACGGTGTCATTACAGAAAGACCGACAACGAAGGCTAAAGAAAGCAAAATAATTATCATTGAAGAGCCCATTGTGATTGTGGCGGCTATTCCAGGAGATGCTGCACCTTCAGAAAATGACAAGGATAAAGGAAAAGAAGCTAAACGTAAGCATAGGTTTGGCAGAAGTCCCCAAGCTGGTGTTGAAAATTAAGCTCTACTTGTATTTCTTCCAGCTGTTAAAATCAAGAGAGTAAGAGTTGACCTCACAAAAACCTCTCTAGAAAGAAATTTCATTACTCCAGTTCGAGCCATGTCAGATTTTCTTTTGAAACCTTCAGATCTTGATGGTTTGAGGAAAACTAAGAGGAGGTCTCCCATTGAGAACGAACCTCCCATAACAGTGTATTGGAGAAAAGATGTTGAATCAAGGTCGGTCGAAAAAAGATTTCTGGCTGTACATCGCTTGTTGAATTTATAACTGTCCTATATTTCCAGAGCCAATGAAGTGTGGGGCGACAAAGAAAAATTAATCAATGAAATCGTAAGACGGGAAATGGAGCATAGAAGCTACCAACAAAGTATGTTGTTATTGAAAGTGTAATAATTTAGACCATTCAATTAAAAATAAATTCATTAACAGCAATATCACCTTTCAGATATGTTTTCGGTCAAGAGACAGCTCAGAGACTACTTAAAAATGCAGGAAAGAACACATTCAAGAGATGAAGAATTTGCAAAGGAGGCAGGGCTGATGGGGCCCTCAGGAAGAGTGGTCATGACTGCTGTTGTAATGTAAGTTTTTTTTTTTTTTTCTAAAATTTATTTATTTTTAAATCCAGGTTTTAATTTTTGTTTTGTTGGCATGTTTAATGATTCATCACTTACTCCTTGTTTGATTTCCAGAAATGGATGTAATTTTGTATTTAAATTAGCAGCTTGGCTTTACACTGGTTCACACAGTATGTTTGCCGAGTGTGTTCACTCACTGGCTGATACAATAAATCAACTTATTTTAGCCTATGGAATATATAAATCAACTCAGGTCAGTAGTTGTTGCTTTCATAATGAACAAATTTTTTAAAAAGCAGTTTATTTTTAAACTTTTAATAATACTGAAATATTGTTTTCAGAGAGCTGATGTTGAACATCCCTATGGGTACAGCAATATGCGATATGTGGCATCCTTGATATCAGGCGTCGGTATATTCTGTGTTGGAACAGGGTTATCTATTTATCATGGAGTTCTTGGACTGGTTGATCCTGCTCCTCTTGAAGACTTTTACTGGGTGAGACATTTCAATCCGATTGTGACCAAATAATATTTTTTTACGCATGGTCTATGCATGCCAGGGGGAATCCGTGATTTCTAACCACCTTCAATACTCATGCGTTCCAGGCCTTCTTCATTTTAGGAGGATCTCTCATCTCAGAGGGTGCAACCTTAATTATGGCTGTGAATGCTATACGTCAGGGAGCAGCAAGGCATAATGTGCCTTTCACAAAATACAGTATGAATTCTTATGTTCCATTATTTTTATTATTGACCGTTGGTTCCGTGAAACATGGTAATAATCCTCTTCTTTTTCCAGTTCTTGAAAGCCGTGACCCCAGTGTAAATGTTGTACTGCTGGAAGACCTAGCAGCCGTCTTGGGAGTGGTAGTTTGCTCCACCTGTATGGGACTGACTCATATCTATGGGAGCCACATTCCAGATGCTGTAGGCTCATTATTAGTTGGAGGGCTTCTTGGAGGTGTTGCATCTTTTATTATTTATTCAAATGTGGCTGGATTAGTGGGCAGGTTTGTTTTTGTGTTCAATTTAACTTTCCACTCTGATAACTTTTCTGTTAATGTTTTATGTTTACTAAGACTTATTTTACGTCCTGTTATTTCAGATCTATACCATATGATCAGCTTGAAAAAATCAACTCTGAGCTGGAATCAGATGTGATGGTTAGAGCAATCCATGATGTGAAGGGAATTGATATGGGTAACTTTTTAGTTCGATACAAAGCTGAGATTGACTTTGATGGAAGAGAACTAACCCGGTCTTATTTAGACAAGCAAGATTTACAAATGATGCTTAATGTAAGATTTTTCCGTAGTTATGAAAACAACATATCAATGTGCAAACATGTTAATCTTTATTTTGTTTACAGGAAGTAAGAACATTTAAAGACATTGATGAACTAGAAAGTTTTATGGTCAAACATGGTGAAAACATAGTGGATTTAATGGGTGGTGAAATTGATCGTATTGAACTAAAACTGAGGGTAAGTGTTTCTGTAATTTGTGCATAATTTTAAACTCACTTTAATGTTGCTTAAATTTTTTTGTGCCTCATCCTGCTGTTCTTATCTGTTCCATACAGACAAAGCATCCAGAGATCAGACATTGTGATCTTGAAATCCTCTAAGGTCCGACTGTGATGAAAATGTCTTTCCAAGTTGCATTACCAAATAGTTAATGTTATTGTGATGATCTGCGGTGTTCCTTTCTATTTTAATGTGAAGGTATTAAAACAACTCACACCACTCTAAAGGAATCATTGCGTAAAAGGAAATATCTCAAATCATGTCTAGCCGAATTTCTGATTTGTAAGCCAATACTTATTTACTGGAAATGTGGGGATGACTGGTGACAGTGCAGTATTCTCTATATAATTCTCTTAGATATTTTTGTGAAATGATAAAATGTTTATATAACTTGTGCTGAAGGAGGAAGTTTTGCTTCATTCCTGTGCTGTGCTAGTTTTCTTAGATAAATTTGTCTCTGTCCTATGTTTTTTGAAAGAAATGTAAGTTTTCCATTTTTAGCTGAGACAAAGTTTGATGCATGTAAAATTTGTACTGTTCAAGCTGTTAAGAGTAACAAGCTAATGAAAGTCCTGTATCAACAAATATTTTATTCTCACAACAAAATACAACATATTTATACTGTATTCCTCTTCTATTTTCTCAATGGCCTTTGCAGTAGTTTTTGAGTATTGGTTGCAGCAATTCAATTACTTAAATTTTAATTTATCCTTCTTCTAATGTAAAGTAGCAATTGGCAATGCTTTGTGATCTGTTCTAGACGTGGTGCTACTTATTTCTAGATTAAGTTTTCTCTCATTTGTGTTGCATGTGTCCTTGGGGTCTCCTCATGATCTCTCCAGAGTTGTGATATTTCTGCTGTATGAACACCATCTTTTCCTCCGTTATAAGAGTTTGTCAACGAATGTATGTACAGACGTGTGTATGGTTTTATTTAAGTTGGCTTCTTTTATGTAATTATCAACTTGTGTTGAAGTTCAAGGGAAGGCACCTGTGAGCTGATTTACTGAATCCTAATGTTGATTTCTTTTAAAAGTGATTCAATGTGAAATGATGTACAAACTTTTAAACAAACTAATCCTCGCCCCTTCTGTTATTTAAGTCTACCAGGCTTAAAGATAATGGGTCCAATTCTTGTGAAGGGTGCTGTTTTGCGTCTCGTTCTAACAGAATGCTATGTCTGCATGCCACGGCAATGAAAGTGGCCATTTTTTATCATCATCCCGTGTATGAGGTCCTTCCCTTGGTGTGGTTTATTTTTTTTCTATCCGCAAGTCGGTGTTTGCCAGTGACGCAATAAATCAAAACGGAACGGTAAAAAAAAACAAAAAACGAAACCGCAGTTTTGCCTGTTGCGTCTCTCTTTATCTTGAATCCCATGCTCAAGTGTCGGCGTCCTCCAGGGGGCAGGCGCCCATCTGGTGCAGGGCGCGGGCGAGGCTGCGCGCGAGCCGCGGGGAGGGCGGCCGGGTGACGGCGTGGGGCCGCATGGAGCGCGCGGGGGCGGGGGGCGGCGGCGGCGGCGGCGGCACCAGCACCTCAGCGGACACCACCGCAGGGACCACCCCCACTCGCACCGGACCAGCCGGACCTGCGGGGTGCAGCGTTGTGACAACCGCGTCACCGCAGGGAGGACCAGCGCTGGCGGGCGAAAGCTCGGCGTTTTGAGCGCCCTGAACAGGACTCGAATCAAGCGTCTGACCCCACCAACAGAATCCCCGTTCGGAGAGCTATCCATCGGTGGGGTCACACGTTCGGTTCGAGTCCCATTTAGCGATTCTGGAGCTCAAAACGCGTCCGGGATTTTGACCGCCTCCACCGGTCTTCTGGTCCACTGTGCACCCCAGACCGGCCCGACGGGTACTGACGGGCAACTCGAAGGCGCTCCACAGCGGCCGTCGTGGTGGTGGCCGCGGCCGGGGCAGCCGCCCGCAACACAACCAAGGAAGGGTGGGCCGGCGCTTGCTGTGCTTGCTGCCGCGTGGTCGCGGGGACGGCGGGGGCGGAGCGCGGCCGCGGGACTAGAGCGGGCGTGTGGGCGGGGGTGGGCGGCCGCGCGGGGGTCCAGGACCAGAAGTCGATCCTCCGCAGGCCGCGAGCCAGCCTCGCCCTGACGCGCCCCGCGGCGGCCTGCACGCCGTGCCGCACGCGCCGCCACCAGCCCATGAGGGAACGCCTTGAACGCCCCGCACGCCCTGCATGGCGGCGGCCGCGAGGGGGCGGCTCGGCGGGGGCGACGCCGGTCCCGGCGACGACCTGGAGGACAACCACCACGGCGTCAAGGACCACGGCGTCGAGGAGCGCGCCGGGCACGACGTCTTCAACATCATCATCAAAGTCAAGGTGTCGCCAGTACGATCTTACGGTGAGTGACTTCAGTCAAAATTTTGTCCGTTTTGACTTGACACGCGTCCATCACGCAGTGGGCCTAAAGACCGGCGCAGCCGGCCGAAATTTTAGGCGCGTTTTGAGCTCCAGAGTCGCCAATGAGGACTCGAACCGAACGTGTGACCCCACCAATGGACTGCTCTCCAAACGAGGAATCCATTGGTGCGGTCACCCGTTCGGTTCGTGTCCTGTTCCTGCGGGTGCGAGAGAGACAGAGGGCTCACCTCGGCCACACCAGGCTGCCGGGCGCCCTGCTGGGGCTGCGCGGCACCGCCTGGACTCACATGGCGGCCGGCCGGGGCCCTAGCCTGGGCGGCCTGGGCCAGCCTCCGCCGGCCTCCTGGCGCCCCTGGCCGCCCTGGCCGAGCAGGCAGACACGGGTGACCCGGACGGGGCGGACGGCGCGAGTGCTAGCGCGACGGGGCGCCATGGTGCCATTGTCGCACTGCCGATAATGCTGCCTGTGGTATGGCCAGCGCGCAGTGGGCCACATGGCCGGCGCAGGTGGCCAAAACTGTGGACGCGTTTTGAGCTCCAGAGTCGTTAAATGGGACTGGAACCGACCGTGTGACCCCACCAATAGATTCCTCGTTCGGAGAGCAATCCATCGGTGGGGTCACACGTTCGGTTCGAGTCCCTTTTAGCTACGCTGGAGCTCAAAACGCGTCCGGGATTTTAACCGCCTGGCCCACTGTTGAGCGCCTGCCTCGCATAGGGTAGGCAACCCATCGTACCTCGCCGCGCTTAACAAAAAATTTAAAAAAATAAAAATAATAATAATCTTTGTGGTCTTTAGACCTTGGCGGCAGGGAATTACCAGTGGAGTGGAGTTGCATGGGCCAGCCTAGCTTGGTGGGGCAGCCCCGCGGATCGAGGGCCCGGGTCGTTCGGCCACAAACACATGCGGGGACCGCCGTCGTTGGCGGTCGAGGCGCAGTATCGTGGTTCGAGTCCCCGCATATGATTACCCTTGGCGGCAGGCGGGGGTGTGGACGCCAAGGTCCCGACCGGTGGACGGCCACCTCGTGGCGCTGCGGTGGGTGGCGTGTGTCATCTTCGTTGCCCAACGGCGCAGCCGCGCCCCGCCCTGCCCACAGAGTGACCCAGAATCCAGAACAACCGAAAAGCCGAAAAACCCGCGACGGCCCGCATAAGCACGCCGCATGCACTCCCCCGCGCCGTGGCCTTGGCGACCTTGGCGGCGAGGAGGCTGTCGTCTGCACCCGTTGCGCCACCGCGCTCTGTCCCTCTCGCATTTCAGGGGCGTCCCGTACGGATGCGGGGTGCGAGAGAGACAGAGAGACGAGGTGCTCTCCGCGGAGCGTCGGCAGCGAGAGTGGCCTCAGGAGGCCGTCGCGAGGCTGTTAATTAATTAATGAGAACTCCATTTTGGGCGTTCGCATAACGATCACGACACGCAAAGCGTGCTTATTTTACATTTTTTCGGCAATTTAAATTTTGAAATTTTTATTTTTTTCGGTGGCGTCTAGAGGTAAAAAAAAATAATTTTGCACAGTTTTGATGACACGCGCGGTGCAGTCGCCGGGGGAGACGAGCAGCAAACGACTCTATCCACGTCAGAACGGCGAGCCGTGCGGAGCCTTGCGCAAACGCTCGCCGCGCTGTCGTCAAAGGCGCAGCAATTTTTAGGCGCGCCCGAGGAGTCCAGCCAGACGCCGCAGACCCGATGCTCGTGGACCCGAAGCTAGCCGCAGCTATTAATGGTCGCTTCGGAGAGTCATTTTCGCCGCTCTGTGTCTCTCTCGCACTCATGGGGCGTCCCGTACGGGTGCGGGAGAGACGGAGCGACGAAAAAGACTCTCCGAATCATGATAGTCTGCTGTGGCCGATGATTAGAGGGAGACAGAGAACGCCCCGGGGAAGGACACGGGCGCACCGCGTGTCACAGCGCCTGCCTGTGTCGGCCGGGTCAACCGGGGTCAGGTGGACCGGCTGGGTGGGGTGGGGCGGGGCGGGGCGGGGCGGGCGGGGCGGGGCGCTGGGAGGCAGCACCACGATGCGGGTGAGCATCAGCCCGAAAAGGTCACTGCATCATTGTCTAGCGGCCTGACCCACACCGACCCAAACACACAGACAGACGGACAGACACACAGACAGACGGACAGACACGCACACGCACTCACGTTCACGCTCTCGCACCTTTCCATCACATTATTTAAAACATGCAAACATGCGCAATTTTTGATTGCTCTGATAAAAGTTTGCATACGCGCTCACACAACGGCAGCAACTTTCTGTTGAGATGTTGAGGATAAATACGACAGTTGAAACGATTACAACAAAAATTGCACGGAAATTGGAAAAATATACATCGCTATCAACACTTTATCACGTTGCTGAGTGCCGAGTTACCGCCCCCCCCCCCCTCTCTCTCTCCCGTGCGAAAGCGAAAGAAAGTTAGTGTTTTCGGGCCGCTTTGCAATCGCAACCTGGGAACCGCGTCGTTGCATAGAGGCGTTTGGTGGAGGGGAGGGGGGAGGCGCAACTAGAGGGGCCCAGGTAGATGCAGGGTGTCGACACTAAATCCAGCTGCATCGCGCCGGGGGGGTATGTGCTGCATGGGGACTACGTGAGAAGCTGGGCGTGCTGTACCAGGGCGTGTGGTGGTGGTGGTGGTGGTGGCGGTGGGGGGAGGGGGGCCGCATCGCGAGCCAAGGCGCCAAGGCTGCAGCGCGCGCCATGCAGGCCTGCAGGACGCTCTGAACGCGCCGAACCGGCTTTTGGAACACCGCAAAGGCAGCGCAAGGCCGTTGCTACTTCTCCTTCTCCTTCTCCTACTCCTTCTCCTTCTCCTTCTCCTTCTCCTTCTCCTTCTCCTTCTCCTTCTCCTTCTCCTTCTCCTTCTCCTTCTCCTTCTCCTTCTCCTTGTTGAAGTTCACAGCGCATGGCAGAACCGTGACAAAAATTCGTTATTTGCTTTCAGACCTGACATGTCAACCATATGAACAACCCCTGCACAAGACGAGGAAAAATAAAAAAAAAACAAAACAAAAAAAAAACACCAACTCATCGACGGCGCGCCACAAAACGAAAGAAAAACAAGTCTGACATTGAAACGGCTTCTGCCTCTGAGGAGCGGGATTGCTTTTTTTTTTCTGAAAAAGAAAGAAAAAGGCGCTTAAAAGGAAACAATGCACGAGGTGCGTGCCGGCTGCCACCAATGCCACGCTCTGCGTCACTGAACGTGCGTGCAGAAACTAGGCGAGGACGAGATTTTGGCGAGAACGCCGCCGCTTGCCACCGACGCCGCACAGTGGGCCAGAAGACCAGTCGAGGCGGCCAAAACTCTAGACGCATTTTGAGATCCAGAGCCGCTGAACACGACTCGCACCGAACGTGTGACCCTACCAATGGATTGCTCTCCAAACGAGGAATCCATTGGTGGGGTCACACGTTCGGATCGAGTCCCATTTTAGCGACTCTGGAGCTCATCAAAACACGTCTCGAGTTTTGACGCCGCCTGCACCTGTCTTCTGGCCCACTGCGCGCCGACCCTGACACGCACGTACGAGCAAAGAGAGAGTGACGGTTATCTCGCGTGCACATCCACATCCTCTCTATCGCAAGTCGAGCTCACGGATGCGTCCGAGGGTCCCGTGTTTGCGAACACTCAATTAGATTAGATTCTACTTTAGAGAGAACAGCCAAGAGACTGCACTTGCATACTGCCCTTGGTCTTAATTTACAAAATGTAGACGCACTACGAGGTCCTCCCTTTCTTCGGAGCGCCTGCGAATCGGCACGTAGGCAACCCGCTCGTCTCGCGCGTATGACGGGGACCTGGTGGTCTACCCTCCAGGGGTTTCCCCCCTCAGGCGAGGGCGAGATTTTCGGCGAGAACAACGCCGCACAGCGGGCCAGAAGACCAGTGGGGGCGGCCAAAACTCTAGACGGGCACGATCTTACCGTTCGGCCGTGACTCTGCCCCGCTCCCGCGTCGAAGTCTCTGGCGGACAGAGCCACGGCTCCCGACTGATTGGGTTAGGCCGTTAGCTTGGCTGCACTGTTAAAAATGAATGAAATTTAATGACATTTATAACATTATTTTTCATTAAACGTCATTATTTTTAATAACACCTACACATTCATTAAATTGTAATGAAAATTTCACTACCCTGGTCATAAAATTTCATGACAGCAGCCATGTAGTGAAAGTTTCATAACATCATGTAGCCTGTAATGAAATTTTCATTACATGTCATTAAATTTTCCAAGAAATTTCAAGTATGACATAAAATCATACAATTTGTTCTGGGTTAAATGTAAGTTTCCTCATTCTCTTTTAAAATTGTATTGAACGGCAGCACGTATTTCTTCCGTAATATCGTCCATTCCTGCGTCACATGCCGAACCTGTCATTCGAAGCTCTGCCGCCAGGTGTCGCATGGTACACGGGGATCACTCTCAAATCCGTATTTTGCATCTAAATTATCTAAATTGAGGAGATATTCTAAAATTTCTTCATGTTTCATGCAGAACGCTTGATTGTTAAAATAATAGCTAAGACTTTAGGGGAAAAGAATAATATTTGACCTGACAAAATAAGTTTCTCTGATGTTGCTCGATGGCGTCTACGGGCTGCGGTCAGGTAGGGCAAACGCCTGATCTCCCACACTCAAGCAGCATCTGCTTCCGACTTCAGACATTCTGAGTCGTTAATTTTTACCTGTCCTCTGTTGTCAGAGAAGTAATCCTCACCCAAACCAATCTCAGATCGAAACCAAAAGTTATGTAGTTTGCGTCAACTTTCTTCATTTTCATTACGTTATTGTCATTAAATTTTTCATTACATTCTTTCATTACACTGTAATGAAAGTTTTAATAACATAAATGTAATGAAAACTTTAATTACATTGTAATGATTATAGCTTCACTACAATGTAATGAAAATGTAATTAAATTTTTTTAACAGTGTGACAATGATCCTCTGCTATTCTGGTTTATCGTCTGCACTCCTTCACGACACATTCCAGAGCTCCAGAGTCGCTAAATGGGACTCGAACCGGGCGTGTGACCCCACCAATGGATTCCTCGTACAAAAAGCAATCCATTGGTGGGGTCACACGTTCGATTCGAGTCCCATTTAGCGACTCTGGAGCTCAAAACGCGTCTAGAGTTTCGTCCGCCTGCGCCGGTCCTCTGGCCCACTGTGCGACGGGGTGGTGACCCGGAGACGCCATGGTGACAGCGACGATCACGTCGTCATCGTCGCCGTCGGCGTGTTCGACGGCCCGGCGGCAGATACGAGTTTGGCTGACGTGCGAGTCAGTGTGCGCGCATGGCGCGGCGGGGCGGGGCGGGGCGGGGCGGGGCGGGGCGGGGCGGGGGCCTCGCCGGCTGGCCGCATGGCGCGCGGCCGTGGCTCGCCTCGCCTTCAGTCTTCAGTCCACCGAGCGTGGCCTGACCGAACGCATCGCACAGGCTATTACCGAGTGGTTCTATGTGCCCGTGCTACCACCGACTGCCGCCATGGGGATTAGGATTACCTTCTTAGCGCTTTGCGTAAGTCTGCCGATCACCCATCATCCATTCATTCATCATGCACCGCATTCACACACCTGCATTCATGGCGTTCATAGAGGCACATTCATCCCTTCATCCATGACAGCATGCGACCACGTGTGACAAAATTGTCTCTGCAGTACCCAAAAAAAAATTGACCTTTTGAATTAGAAAAAAAACTTTTCTCGGGCCAAATTTTGTTTTCTCTTTCACAGACGAATTTTCTTGTGTCAAGAGATTTTTCCCTTGAAAAAAAAAAATAAAGAAAAATTTTTTTGGGTGAGGGTCACCGGTTATGGGGAGTTAATATAATTTAAAAAAATAATAATTTACATTGTTTGTATTCCTTGCATTTAATAAGAATTTCTGAAGCGTGAGCTCAAAATGGCGTCAACCCACGTGATAATGTGTGTGATTCTATGTGAGTAACATGTGTTTCCTCTAAGCATCGTTTTAAAAATTTGTCATCACAAAGAATTGTAAAAAGAACTATCGTGCACTATCTATCATAACAGCTTAAAGTCTAAACGATCTCACATATCCCGTTAAATGCTGTCGATCATTCCCCGAAACAAACGTAGTCCCTTTACAAAACTTTTCGTCACGAACGTTTTTTTTTTCTTCGTCGCGCGCCCGGCTGGGAGAGCACTGACATTTACATAGACGTTTTTCTGCCGCGCGGTCTTCCCTTCTCGTCGTGGCAACGCGCTGTGCCAACCGGTCTATGAGTTGACACTGCGGGCCACTACACTTACGCACACTCATTCACACACACACACACACACACAACCTAGCGATCGTGACTCGTCCATCATGACACCGGCTCAATGAGCTACCAGAAAAGAAATGCCCGGCTGGTTTTGGCACCGAAACAACAAGGCACACCCGAAGCTGAAGGGTGTTTATTATTATCCGCTCACAAAAGTACCCCAGCAGAAGCCTTACTTTTGTCTGTTTTTTTTAAAAAAATTATTTTTTTTTGGGTTGGTTTTTATTTAAGTGGGACAGTGTAGCGGCGCTTCGTATATCGACAGAGTGTACGCCGCCCTCGATTCGGCAATGCCGTAAAGTTCTTGATTACCGCGTGTGCACACCCAAAGCTTATAAATCGAAATGCTGATTGACTATATGGCCGGCAAATTAGAGGGCAGGTGCTAGAGGTCACTGGGCTGGACGGGATGCGCACACACTAGACACAATCTCTCTCTCTCTTTCTCTCTCTCTCTCTCTCTCTCTCTCTCTCTCTCTCTCTCTCTCTCTCTCTCTCTCTCTCTCTCTCTCTCTCTCTCTCTCTCTCTCTCTCTTTTTCTCTCTGTGCGTGCGTGCGAGTGTGTGAGTGTATCAATGCTCACACTCACGCACGCGCCGCGGCGGCCAAGTCACTTAGCGCCTATGCGCGCTCGCGAAGTTGACCGTGCCCGAAACGAATTAGTATTGCACAAGCGAGGTTTTTATTTTCTTTCGTCTTCGCCGTCGAGGCTGTTTAGCTGAAAACTGCAAATCACCGATGACGGAGGGCCACGGCCGCGGACGATGCAGAAGGCGGGGTCAGCCATTGGGCATCTTTGTTGATCCGAAGACTCTCGAGAACCGCAACACATGGCGGCGACGGTCACGTCGTGTCAACTCGTGTGTGTGTGTGTGTGTGTGTGTGTGTGTGTGTGTGCGCTTTTTTTTTTTAAAAAAAAAATTAATGGCGTCGAGAATCAAGGTGAATTTCTCCGAACGGCAGACGGCCGACCCCATCACTCAGTATAGCCAATCTTCCTAACGAACAGGTTTCCAGCGTCGTCGCCGTCTTTTTCCAGAGTGCACTCGGAGGGAGGACCACCGACGCGTCCTCGCTCGCTCTTGGACTCTTTCCATCAGATTCACCGCCAGCCCGCTGACGGACGGACTGACAGACAGACAGACAGACAGACAGACAGACACACACACACACACACACACACACACACACACACACACACACACACACACACAAACACACACAGGTGGGCAGGATAGCCAGACAGGGGCATCACTACTCCCTCACGCGTTCCCCCTTCCCCTCCCCCGAGATGCGCTGGGCTCCTAACCTTGACCAGGGCTGACCGCTCCCCCCCCCCCCCCCGCCCTGCGGCCGCTACTCCCGCACTTGCACTCTCGGTGCTGCAACGCGTTGCCCCACCCTTTCACCTGCCGCTATGGCTCTTGGCGCCAAAATTTATTTTAAAAAAAAGCTGTAAATATTTTTTTGTTTTTTTGTTTTTTCACGGAAACAGAAGGTACTCACTTTCCCCCCTAACAGTAAAGTAAGGCTTTTTAGTGTCTAGACTATACGAGAAATGGAGAGTTCGGAACAAGCGACATCGTAACGAGAATGGCTGTGTAGTGTTACCTGTCGTGTGACGCCTCAGGTGACATAGTCCCCGTCATGAGCTATTGTCTGTTCATGGACGTTGCCTCACGGGGCAGGGGGGCGGGGGCACTAGGACAAGGATAATGAGGATGGAAAACAAAACTTCACAAAAGAAGTTTCTTCCTTTGGCATTCGGCTGCTTCGGAAGCCGAAACGAAAGAAAGTTTGCAGCAGCGTGTGTGTCGTTCGGAGAGCTACCCATTGGTGGGGTCACACGTTCGGTGCGAGTCCCATCTAGCGACTCTGGAGCTCTAAACGCGCCTAGAGTTTTGGCCGCCTGCGCCGACCTCTGGCCCACAGTGGACTGGCTTGAAATTACACTGCAGGCGAACCAGTCCTGTTCCACAAGACAGTTGTTTTGCTGCCGACCGTCGCCGCGCTACATCTCCGCACAGAGTTCGTGCAACTACTCTTCTTTACTACCCCGGCCGGGTTCGTCCCGCGGAGCCATGGACTGCAGGAGCAGACTCACTCCGAAAGTCGTTTTCTGTCTCTCTCGCACTCATGGGGCGTCGCGTGTAGGTGCGAGAGAGACAGAGCGACAGGGGCCGGGCAGGTAGCCCAGGTGGAATAAGGCGGTTGCGCAACTTGCCCTTGCTCCTTGAGAGTCCGGTGCGGGTCCGGTGCGGGTCCGGTGCGGGTCCGGTGCTCGTCCGGCCGGCCGCAGGGCCCTGCCTGCCAGCCTCGTCTGGCCGGCCCTGCGCGGCGCGCCCGCCGAGGACTGCCAAGGGCGCGGAGGCCATGGACCGCCCTGGCAGGGCTGCCAGCCAGCCGCATCCAACCGCATCCTGCCCGGAGCGGAAAGTAAACAAAGCGTTTAGGTTCTGACTTGTGATTAGTAGACACGCACGAGTGTGTCTGTTTTGACAGCGAGCAGTACGTGAAAAAAAAAAAAAAACACAATAACACCAAATAATGGCAACATGTGAAAACAAAAAATACATAGTTAAACATTATGTTTTAGCGCAAATAATATATTTAAAAAATTCTGATTTTTTTTTATTTTTGACAGCATGAGCGTGCTCTGTCTGTCTCGCACCCATGCTGGGGCGGTTCACGCCTCCTGACACGTGAGAAACTAGAGGCAGGTTGCATATTATTTCGCCGGGCGAGAGTGTGTGTCTGAGACGCGACCTTGGGACAGAAAACGCGTAAAAACGAAAACGAAACTGGTGTGGAGAGGCCGTCAAGACACGAACGCAAACCTAGACAGACAGACAGACAGGTACACAGACAGCCCGCTCATACTCTCTGTCTCTCTCTCTCTCACACACACACAGTGTGGAGGAGAACTAAGGGTCGGGGTTTAATTACGTATTAGGCAAGCTGCAATGAATGCACTCATCGATGAATAGGACGCGTGTGTGTGTGCGTGTGTGTGCGCGCGCGCGCATACACTGCGAATTCAATGATGGTGCCTGAAAGTCGCAGCGCATAGCGTGTCGCGCGTGCACCTGTGTTGGTGGCGCCTGGCCTTTAACTCGTTTTTAGCACGTGCCCGTCAAGCCTCGAGATAGTTATTCACTGGACGATAGCGAAAGTGAGAGAGCGAGGAGGGGCAGCGAGTGAAAGACAGAGAAAGACGCAGAGCTGTGGCCGGCGGCCTCGCGAACCGGTCCACGGTCCACCGTGCAGCTGCACCGCGGCCTGCCGAGCCTGGAGTCGAGCCGGGACTACTCCGTGTCCAGAGAGTCCAGAGTCATGTCCTGTGACGTTGTATTCCAGTCGGCTGGAGCAGTGTCGCCCTTAGTGCCCAACGATCGCAGTGGGGCAACGCACTGGCCGTCAAGGTGAGTGCTGACGTGCGTGTCTTCGAATACGGGCACAACCTCCTTTTTTTTATTATTATTGAAAGGGGGAATGTGGTTTTCGGAATCCACTGCACACAAACATAAATGTCGTTTCTCGGGACAAGAAAATTTACTAGCAATAAATAAATGAAATACTCAAGTAAATTCACTTGTAAGATTTGTTAGTTTAGGCTAGGTCAGGTTAGGTAAAATAAAATACTCAAGTAAATTCACACACGAGTCTAAGTGACACTTACCACAGGACAAAAAAAAAAAAACAAAAAAAAAAAAAAAAAAAAAAAAAAAACACGAATTGACTGACTCCTTTTTGGGAAGTTTGACATGATTCGAGCCGTTTCCGACAGTGTGCGCGCAATAATTCACATCTAGCTTACATTAAACCGAGAGGAGCGCGGCGACGCCGAGCCGCGCGGTGCCAACTGTTGCCGAACGAATGACATGCGACATGCGATATTTCTGAAACTCGCTCCGCGACGCGGCCGCGCTATGAACGTATGTGCAACGATTTACCTCAGAGAGAGCCTTTGAGCGAGCGTTTAATTATTTGATGGCGCAAGATGGGAGTACGCTGCGAAAACGGCTGACCGTAACACTGACTTAAATATGCCCCCTCCCCTCAAAAAAAATGTATTTTTGCGCCATGCACATTAATTTATTTTTTTTACAATTTCCCTTGTAAGATCTCAAATAGTTTGCAAGGTACAGAGGGGTTCAGTAGGGTCCAGCCTGGGGTCCAGCGTTGTCCAGGGAACATTTAGGCGTTCAGAGGGTATGACAATCGCGTCCCCTTTGACGCAGCACAACGAGCAGAACGCTGCTTGGCTGTCCTTTCGGGGATTGGCAACGAGGACGATTACCGTTGGCCAACCTGGCTCTGGCCTGGCGGTGGGCTTTTACAGCGCCCACTACGCTGCGCGGTACGCAAATGGCAGCACCAATCAAAGTGTGCACAATGGCATCACGGTGTCATCAGGTGCCCCGGCGCCGTCAGGGGAGCCGCGCACAGTGGGCCAGAAGACCGTTGAGGCGGCCAAAATTCTAGACGCGTTTTGAGCTCCAGAGTCGCTAGATGGGACTCGAATCGAACGCGTGACCCCACCAATGGATTGCTCTCCAAATGAGCAATTTATTGGTGCGGTCACACGTTCGATTCGAGTCCCGTTCAGCGACTCTGGAGCTCAAAACGCGTCTAGAGTTTTGGTCTCCTGCCTCCCACTGTGCGGCGTGCGCCGTCCCCCTCCCGGGGGCGCGCCGGGCTGGCTTGACGCCGACGCTTTGTACCTCAAGGTCCTCGACGCCCGGGTCAATGCTAACGTGCTAGCCGGGCGGGGCGGGGCGGGGCGGGGCGGTTGTCCTTTCTGCAGTCGCGCCGCCTGAAATGCAGTGGCTTTGGCGCCCCCCACCTCGACATACATTATAGGCACGTGGCCCCAGTGACACACACACACTCACACACACACGCACATACACGGGCCGAGCCTAGATTGCCTATCGCCGTGTCGACACTAGCCAACAGCGGACCAAGTATACCTTGAAGCTGCCTCTATGCCGCGTTTTGCAGCGGAGGATTCGGCGTTGGGTAAAAAGTCGTGACAGGTCCGAGCGTGGCCCCTCGGTACTCATATAACCAGTATTCATATAGCGTCGCGGGTAAATAAATGTACATTTCACAATCTCATCCCACCTGTACGTACCTCGTTTGGAGAGCAATCCATTGGTGGTGTCACACGTTCGATTCGAGTCCCATCTGGCGACTCGAGCTCGAAACGCGTCGAGAGTTTTGATCGCATGCGGGGTCTTCTGCCCACTGTGCACCCCACCCGCAAAAAAAAATAAAAAAAATGAAAAATAAATAAAAAAATAAATAAAAAATAAAAAAAATAAAAACCTAACAACCTAACCTAACAAAAATAAAAAATAACCGGCAGAAAGTTTTAATGATCGCGTTTTGGTGTGCCGACAGGTGGTGGCGTGGGTGAGCCGGGCGTCCCCCGAGCCGCGCGGCATCATCTACACGCTGCTGCGCGACAACGTGGCCGGCGCGCCGGTGGTGCACCAGAAGCAGGAGTGGAACTTCGACCCGGACGTGGGGCTGCGGCGGCGAGACGAGTTCCAGCGCATGCACGGCTACCGCGCCTACAACCTGGTGGCGCAGGCCGGGCTGGGGGAGGACGGACGCATGGAGGAGCGGCGCCAGCAGCAGGCCTACCGGGACTCCTTCCCGGTGCCCCCCGAGCAGGACTGGCAGCCCGGACAGCCGCAGCCGCCCCTGCGCAGCCCCACGCGGACCCTGCGCAGCCCCACGGGGGCCCTGCCCGGCCCCACGCGGACCCTGCGCAGCCCGCGGTTCGGTTTCTTCGGACTCTTCTAAAGCTCTAGTCAGGTATGCGCGTATTTAGAGTTTTGGCCGATTCAGCAGTTCGGCCGACGCGTTGTGACAAGGGTCGTGCGGCACTTGCCGTTTTTGCAGTGCAATGTGCCGGAACAGGACGCACGCGCGGCACGGCCCGGCACGGCACGGCACGGCAAGGTGACACGGCGTGCTGGGGTGATGGAAGGGCAGAACCCATTGTTTGCTTCTTGTCGCACGACGCGTGCTCGTCGGTTACGTTTGAGTGGCGTGGCAGGACGTCCTGGCTGTGTGTGTGTGTGTGTGTGTGTGTGTGTGTGTGTGTGTGTGTGTGTGTGTGTGTGCGCGCGCGCGCGCGTGTCTCCATACGTGAGTGTGTGTGGTAAAGTGCGCACCACGCACTTCGCATAGACCTCCGGCCTTCGATTGCGCCATTCTTCGAAGCGCAAAATTAGAAAAAATAAGAGACAATTTTTTTTTTTTTTTTGGTGAGTGTGCGTGCGGGACACAGTAGTGATCCAGGTGCGAAGACAGTGAGACGGTCATCGGCGTGACGGGCGGACGGCGACGGGTGCAGAAACCGGCTGGACCACGATGGATTTGTGACGTCATTGGCGCTGATGCAGCGGTTATCCAGCAGGTGTGCGTGCGTCAACTCACGTGCGAGCCGCGCCGTGTGGGTAGGCAACCCATTCAACGACCGTGTCCGACGGGCAAACGGCCTCGAGGCGCCACCAGGATTGCTCTCCTAACGAGGATTCGATTGGTGGGGTCACACGTTGGGTTCGAGTCCCATTTAGCGACGCTGGGGCTCTAAACGCGTCCGGGATTTCGGCCGCCTCGCGACGGTCTTCTGGCTCACTGCCCGCTGCTTTACACGTATTCGTAAGTAGACTGAACGGTAACGGTGAGTCATCCCCCAGGGGAACGCCCCCGCCACACCACGCCGGTGGCGATCGCAGTGGGCGGGACCGAGATCCGGTTCCGGCCGGCGCGACCACCGACCGCGACCTTCAGACACTGGCTGTGCATTTCCCTGCGAATCATGACGTCGAGGGCAGTGCGGTAACCCGAACGGCGCGGTGGCCGCGTGGTCTGGGGCACCGATTTCGGGATGTGACGCGTCGCGTACGTTCCCTTAGTTCGAACACGAGCACCCGCTTTTCTAGTGACAGTGAATTGCTTTCGTGGTGAATTTGGCTAAACCAAAAATATACGTCGAAAATATTTTTTTTTTCACTTCAATACAGACTCTCTTCTGATTTTCAATGAAAGATGCAAAGAAGAACCGTCACAATTCAAAGTTAATTTTCGTTCATACTGTGGTCGCGCCATTTTTTGCGTACAGTGAAAATTTCTGCGTCTGACGACGTTTAGTGCGCTCTGTCAATTTTTGGTGGTGTGGCGTTCCAGAGATTCCTTTCGAGAATCCTTTAGAGTCACCTTCGGAACAAAAGCAGTGACCGTGAGGAGCGTTCAGGCCAGGGTGTCCCCCTTACCCACTTTCATTGGGCGTAGTGGTGCGCGGGCCGGGGTGGGTGGACGCAGGGTGCTTCCACTCGCCTTGGCTCGGTGTCTCGGCACGTACCAGTCACACAGGGAGGGGGCACAGTGGGCCAGAAGACGGACGCGCAGGCGGCCAAAACTATTCACGTGTTTTGAGCGCCAGGGTGTCACCAAATGGGGCTCGAACCGAACGAATGACCCCCACCACTGGATTGCTCTCCAAACGAGAAATCCATTGGTAGGGTCACACGTTCGGTTCGAGTCCCATTTAGCGACTCTGGAGCTCAAAACGCGTCTGACGTTTTGACCGCCTGCGCCGGTCTTCTGGCCCACTGTGTGTGTATGAGTGTGTGTGTGTGTGTGTGTGTGTATGAGTGTGTGTGTGAAAAGGGGGGGGGGGGGGTTCGAACGGCTAGCACACCGTGCGGCCTTTCTTTCTTCCCTTTTTTTGTTTTTCTTTGGGCAACACTGCACGTTGGTTATGCATATTTGCAAGGCGGGCACACGACGTCGAAGAAGAACAGGACGCGAGGCAAGGGAAGTCCACTCACGGCTATCCTTGGCGGACTGCACCGATGGTGTTTAACCCGCTAGCTCTCCACACTCTCAGACTCGAAATTGACTTTTTGTACATGGTATTGACCGGTATTGACAATTTGTTTGTAGGACCTTCAGTAATTTGTGCAACAATAATACGTACTTTTCGCATTTATTATAATTATTTGCATATTTGTTAGTACTTATTGACTAAAACAAGTTGCCTGAATAATTAAATGAAGTAAATTGTACGTATCTAAGAAGAAAATACTAAATATTATTGTTGTTGGCAATAGTACCTGGTTACTGACAATAAAGTCAGTAAGATGCTGAGAGTACATTTTTGAAATGAGCAGGATATGCCGGACACTCCACTGTCTGTTGTCGCTGACAAAGATTAACACCTCCCGTAGGAAAAGATGACACGCTCGTGTATCTCTCATCTGTCCAGTTGCGACAGGTGTGTCTGTGAGTGTGTTTGTGAGTGAGTGTGTGTGTGTGTGAATGTTAGCATCAGGACAATCCAAATCCGAACCACAGCCTATTGTGACAATGCTCTGCGTAGCCTCCAGACATCATTAGTGTTCTCTTAAGGTCCTTGATCCTCATCTTCCTTGGACTCCCTGTCTGTATGTCTGTCCGTCTGTCTGTCTGTGAGTCTGCCCGAGTGCTAGTGTGCCTGTCCGTCTGTGGAACGCAATCCGCGATGCACCTTGCTTGAGACTTTCTCTCCGCTCTGAAACCGAAAGTGAATCCGGGGAGGGATGGGCGGAAGAGAGGGGGAGGGGGAGGGGAGATGGGGAGAGAGGGGGAGGGGGGGGAGATGGGGAGAGAGGGGGAGGGGAACGGGGCGAAGGGAAGGGGAATGGAGGGGGTAGGAGAGGTGCTATGAATGGTCGGTCACGCACGCCACCGGTCGGCCAGTCTTCGTCCGGCCGTGCCAGAGAGCGGAGCACGAGTGCATGTGTGTGTGTGAGTGAGGGAGCGAGAGAGAAAAAGCGCCATGGTCTCCAAAGTCACGATGCTCATGGTCCTGGTGAGTTGTTCTACGTTCCGAGGACATCGCGTTCAATTTTGAACTGTTATTGTTGTTTTGGTGGGGATTTATTTCCCCCCGTAGGTTCTGCTGCTTCCCCCCCTCCATCGCTCCGTCAGTAGGGTTGCCACATAAGTGGGCGAAATTTTCCACGATGCCCCGTCGGCGAAAGGGTTGCCAACCTCAGCGTGACCATCTGCGCTTTGCTTTCAAGAAGTTACCAATGTAGTTAGGCAGGCTGGCGTTGGCAGCCCTGTCGACACTGGTGCATCGTGCGTGAATGTTAAGCCGATCCGTGTGGCAACACTGAGTCTCGACAGCATTTCTTACGCGCTTTGTGATGCAGGTGGTGGCGGCGGTGGTGTGCCTCGCACCGGCCAGCGAGGCGACCATCCCGCAGCCCCGAGCGCCAAACTTCCAGTATTTCGAAAGGTGGGTACACCGCAAAAAAAATAATAATAATAATAAAAAAAAAAACGGTTGGCATTCCTGGTTGTGTGCTTCCTCTGCATTTGGCGGGCCTGTGTCCTGCTACAGGTCTGCAGGGGCCTGAGAGCGATGATGTTGATGTTTATTGATGTTTAACATAACGTTAATGTTGATGATGATGATGATGATGATGATGATGTTTCAGACCGCAGTACAGGTACCCGTACTACGATTCGGCGGGCCGCGGCCGCCTGCTGTACGGCTACGGCGGCAACGAACTCTACCAGTACCGCACCTACAGCCCCCTGGAGGGCATCCACTGATGCAACCCACCCGCAAGCAGACCCGCCCCGCCCTGACCAACCCGTCGGGCCACACCGCATGTGGGTGGACGTCAGTGAAGCAACCGCTCTCCGGAAACGCCAAAGCCTACCTCATCACGTAGCGAACGACCGAAACTTCTTCGGCAACTTTCCGCTTTAGCAAAGGGGTGTACAACTTCAAGTGTGTTTTTTCCCCCCGGGATCACAGAAAAAACTTAGGTTTTTCAATCTAAACAATTTCTTCTCTCTTCTGGGCGCTGTGAATTCGCCCCCCTGAAGAATTAGGAACTGATGAAATAGCCCCATTAGTTAGATTAATCAATTTGTGCACCAATTATTCGCCATAATCATGTCTGCTCATTATTTTTCATTCACCGAAAAACATCATTGTCATTCAAATCGAAATCGTCTAGTAATTTAAGGACTTTGCCTGAATGGCATCTGTAGATTTTAGTTATGAATACGAAAATGTGATATATGTAAGGTGAGAAAGTTTATGTTAAGCTTTCTTTGAAGTAACTTATGTGAAATTCAAACGTCATGCCTGAATGTTAATATTAAAACTAGTCTGAAAAATTTTTCAGTTACTCCTTCCTTCCTGGTCCATGCAATTGAAATGAAAGGAGCCGAGACGAGAAACAAGTTCGTTTTAATTCCATAACATTAAAGCAAATAATAACTAGAAATAAATAATGATAATATCACATAAGTTCGTAAACGAAACAATTTCTCCGAGGTAGTGCCACGGAAAGTCAAAAGACCGCACCAACCAGTCACAATAAATGAGTATTGCAGGCGTTCATTGTTTGGTATGGCAAGTACTTGCAAAAAAAAATGGCAACAATGCGTGATTGCAGCAATCGTAAACAAAAGTAAATAAATAGCAATAAATAAACACAAATTAAATCTAAACGGCAACAAGTTGCTCGGAACATACTAGTATCAACACACCGCTTACAGTGCAGAATCACTATCGGTAGAGTTCTGTTAGAGACGGACCTCCGGAAAATGCAAATAAGTTACATGAGGTTGGAGAGGCCTATCCGCTAGACGGCCGGCACGACGGCGGCAGCCAGGGACGCCGCCGGCGATGCGGGTGGCCGTCGTGGAGTGCTGGGGATGGCCAGGACGACGTCGGCGCCGCAGGACGGCTCAGGAGACGGCGGTGACGGCGGTGCCTCCGAGAAGGCCGAGGACGGCGAGTGGCAGAAGCCGGGGCTGCCGCTGGGGGCGGCGCTGCCGGGGGCGGGGCCCGCCAGCACTGGGGGCGGCCCCGGGGGCGGCGGGCAGCACGTCGTCAGCGCCAGCGCGGCCAGGGCCACGGGGCTGCGGCGCGGAGCCGCCTCTCGGTCGGGCCTCTTCAGCAGCTCCTCGATGGAGTACGGGTTCTTCTTCTTGACGACGTGGGGCGTCGCTGGCGGTGGCGTCGGGCACGGCGTCGGGCACGGCGACGGCGACCGGCACCGCTTCTCGCCGCCGCGGCTCTGCAAGGCAAAGAGTCACTTTCATCAAAGCTGCGGCGCACAGTGACTCACAAAGACGCGTTTCGAGCTCTAGAGTCGCTAACTGGGACTCTAACCGAATGTGTGACCCCACCAATGGGTTCCTCGTTCGGAGAGCAATCCATTGGTGGGGTCATACGATCGGTGCGAGTCCCATTGAGCAACACAGTGACGATACTCCGAGACTGGCGATACTCCGCGCTCGCTGGCGGCCTGGCGGGGTATCGCCGCTCGGCGAGCACCCGACCCCGTGGGACCGGCGACACCTTGCCGCCTAAACATGGATGCGGTGCGCGGCGTCACAGCGCCACGCTCTCCACCTAGCTCCACCATGGAGGCCATGCAGTGCTCCGCCACGCCGCGGGGCTATCTGATGCACGGCCTGCACCCCGTGATCGACCTGATGGGTATCAACGCGCTCGACCCCGCCTCACCCCGGCGGCCCCGGCACGGGGGTTGAAAAGAGCCATTTTTGATATTTTTTCTATTTTTTCATTAGCGTTCCGCGGCTGTAGGGTGACATCGGCGTGCCGAAGCGATTTTCACAGGTGTGCGTGCGTGCATCCCCCCCCCCTGCCCTAGGCGACCCGCCGCCCCTGCACGCGACGGGGACAGCTCAGTAATAATGCATGCTGGGCATGGTCAGGCACTGGCCGCGGCCCCGCCGTGCCGGGGTGACGGCGCCGTCATCGGCAGGGTCATTCCGAACGGTGTTCTCTGTCCCTCTCGCACTCAAGGGGCGTCCCGTAGGGGTGCGAGAGAGACAGAGAGCGCGCACGTCCAGACGAGTACACAGATAGCGGGGCCGGTGCGTCTACACCTCGTCGGGTCGACCGCCGCACGATTCCGCTGCTCTTCGCTCTGTCTCTCTCGCACCTAACGTGTCGCCCCACCCCACCTCGTTCGGAGAGCAATCCATTGGTGGGGTCACACGTTCGGTTTGAGTCCAGTTTCGCGAACCTGGAGCTCAAAACGCGTCTAGAGTTTTGGCTGCCTGAACGGTCCTCCGGCCCACTGTGCGCGGTCAAGCTCACCGAGGCGTCGGTCCTGTCCATGGAGTCGTCGTCGCTGATGGTCACGTGACTGTGCTGGTGCTGCAGGTGCTGGTGCTGCTGGAGCTGCTGCTGCAGCAGCTGCTGGTGCAGCGAGGGGAACAGGGCGTTGTAGGGGTGGTGCGGCGGCGGCGCGCACAGCAGCAGCCCCGACCACGCCCCCGCCGCCGCCGCCTGCTGCTGCAGCGCCGCGAGCACGTCGCGTCCCGGTGGCCCAGGGCTTCCGCGCGAGCCTGCGGCGACAAAGACGTGGGTTCAAATACCAAGCTGGCACTCCGATTCAGATTTTTTTTCCCCCATCTTTGCCCTGTGCGAAAAACCTAGAAAGAATCCCGTTAAGAGCGCCTGAACGGTCTTCTGGACCCACTGTGCACTCACTGGCGGGGCTGGCGTGCTGCTGTTGCTGCTGCTGCTGCTGGATGTGCTGCTGCTGCCGCATGAGGTCCGCGTCGCTCCACGCGCCGCTGTTCCTCAGGATGCGGTTCACCGAGGACACGGAGGGGATGGCGTGCGGCTCGCACACGCGCTGCGTCACCAGCTGGTCGCGGATCTCCCACGCGAACATGCCCGGGTTGTCCTGCTTGTAGCGCAGGATCTTCTTCACCACGGTGGGCGTAGCCACCTGCTGCAGGGACACAGACAGAGTGGTGCGATGTTAAAACAAAAACAAAACAAATATTGAAAAATGCCGGAAAAAGCGCGAACTTTCAACATTTATTATTTTTCACTGCCCTCCCCAGTGTGCTTCAAAGCCACAGCAATGCGCAGTAACCGTTATCTGCCGTGGTGGCTGGAGGTGTCGACGAGTCAGTTGCCCGGTACGAGGATCGGCGGTTCGAATCTTATTACTACAACTTTTTCCTCTGATCGCTGCTCATTGTCACTTCAAGAGCCCGCTTTTAACGGTGGCAGATATGAGCCGTGGTAGCTGAGGGCATTGAGGCATCCGACCCAACCGTAAGGTCCGGGGTTCGACACCTCCTGATTCCATTCATTTTTCGAATGGCTTCCTCCCACTGCGACTCAAACCCGTCGTCCAACACTCGGCAGACGTGCAAGTCAGGGTGGTGTAGTGGTCTAGGCATTTATCCAGGCCATTACATCCGGGTGTCTAAAAAGCAGTCCGCTTCGGCGGATTGGCCTCGGCACTGGTTCGATCCCCGATCGAGCCAGCCACTCGAAATTGGTCGCGAGTGGGTCCATTCCGATTCGTCGGATGGAGTTGATAAGTCCTTTGAAGCTGGCCCACTGACTGCATGTTCGGGTCTGGGAGCGCCGGACAGCGGGGGTACACTTGGTACCGACCACCCTGCGCAAACAAAAGCTCCCAAAACTACTCTCTCTTTCTTTCTTTCTCTGTCTCTCTGTCGTCTCTGCCTTACTCTACTCTGCCCATGTTGGGCCGTGTCGGCGGCTCGGGTCCTACTGGGTCCCCCGGCGTACGATATCGAAGTCGCTGGATCGGATTAACCCCAGTTACCTGATAGCACCGGTTCCCATCCCGAACACCGAAGTAAAGCAGGAGGCCTCCCCATTAAGACTGGGGAGGGGGTGTAGAGTTCCATTTTTTCAAATTTATTTTTAGTTCAACACGATCGCCAGCGCGATTTTTTTATTCGCTCTAACCGAATAATTTTTCGGACGAATTATCGTCGGTCAAACGACTGTGACTCCAAAAAGGTACCACCTCCAAAAAAAAAAAAAAAAAAAAAAAAAAAAAACAGAAGAGAAATTGTCACTACACGGCAAAGCGACGCGTGACGCGAATCCTCATTGCACCCCTTGCAGCCTTATCTGATCACAGGCCCGCATGCTACACTTAGCTCTCTCTCTCTCTCTCTCTCTCTCTCTCTCTCTCTCTCTCTCTCTCTCTCTCTCTCTCTCTCTCTCTCGATGCGTCGCCGGCTTCCGGGTGCTAATTATGACCCCGTCTGGCTGACCTAATTTGTCCTTATCCCTCTTTTATTAATAATCTTGTTTTATTTTGTGTTTTTTTTTATTTCTTTTTCGAGACACAGCACGCGCGTGGGTCGCGCCGTGTCGCCCACTCAACTGCGGCTCTCGTTTGTAACGGTTCTCGGCGCGCGCGCCGAAAAGACAGCCCGCCGACGCGGGGATTCGAACCCCGAGTCCGTCGCAGGGAAGAAAGAAAATTTCTTATTTCTATTTGAAAAAAAAAAATTAAAAAAAATAAATCTTGAAATTAGTCAACATCACTTGATAAACGAAATGCAGTGTATGTAGGAAAAAGCCTTGCACCGGTGTCGAAAAATCCCCCACCGTTGCATCGTCAGTGTTTTTGCCGACCCAACTACACTGAGATCTATTGCATTCCAGTTCATAGTTTTCAGGACTGCCATGCGTGTCGGTGTGTGCGCCGTGCTGACTCGAGCCTGGTGTCTGGTTTGTGCGCGGCCCCCGTCCCTTTACGACCGTGTGTGCCGGCTGCCCCCCGTGGGGCCCTGGAGCCCTGCGAGCCCCGCGCGGCCCCGTGGAGCTGCTGCGGCGGCGCCTTTGAACACATCGGCCCTCCCGGAGCCGCGGGGCCCCACGGGGGGCTATCAGGGAGTCACGGCTCAACGCTTCTGCTAACGCTCTGCTAACGCACAGTGGGTCAGAGGACCGGCCGGCGCAGGCGGTCCGAATCTGGACGCGTTTTGAGCTCCAGCGTCGCTAAATGGAACTCGAACCGAACATGTGACGCCACCAATGGATTGCTCTCCGAACGGAGAATCCATCGGTGGGGTCACACGTTCGGTTCGGAGTCCCATTCAGCGACTCTGGAGCTCAAAACGCGTCGTCGAGAGTTTTAGCCGCCTGCGCCGGTCTCCCGCGGCTCACTGTGCGGCGCCTTGCAGACAAGGAGAGCAAACTGAACCGAGCGGCGAAGCTACCGCCGGCATGACGGCGTTATGGAATGAGAGAGACAGCCGGCACACTCTAAAGCACGGCAGGCGCGGGCCGTTTCTGCGTTACCGCTTCACGCTGTACAGTGGCCCTTGTGATGCCGCGCCGACGGCCGACGCCAGGGACAAGCACTGTGGGTCAGAAGACCGCTGAGGCGGACAAAATCCCGGACGCGTTTTGAGCTCCAGAATCGCTAGATGGGACTCGAATCGAACGTGTGACCCCACCAATGGATTGGTCTCCGAACGAGGAATCCATTGGTGGGGTCACACGTTCGATTCGAGTCTCCTTTAGCGACGCTGGAGCTCAAAACGCGTCCGGGATTTTGTCCGCCTCGACGGTCTTCTGGCCCACTGGGCGCCGACAAGCGCCAACCGGCCGGCAGGCCTGGCCATTCCGGCCACCGCCCTGTCTCTCTCGCACCCGCGGCGCGGCCCGACGGGGGTGCGAGGGAGACAGCGCCGGCCTGACCGGCCTAACAGCAGTGATTACCGGACAGGCATTAAAGCGAGATGGAGTTATTAGCACCTCTGTGTCGGCCTCCTGGTACTCCTGGTACCCGGCGCGGAGCGGTGCTGCCCACTGCGCTGGCCGTGGTGCTGCACTAGTCGGCGCCCTGGGCCGCGCCGCGGGCCCCTGACTCACCTCCTGCGCCGGGGACAGAGCAAAGGCGCTTGCACAGTGGCATCTTTTTTTTACATATTTTGGAGACGTGTGCGTCCTACCCTGTATGGACGGCAGACTGATTCCAGAGTCGCTTTCATCGCTCTCGCGCCAATACGGAACACCCCCTTCGAGTGCGAGAGAGACAGAGCGACGGCTCCTGGAATCAATCTGCACTGCAGGGGCCGCGGGGATTGAATGGCGGCGATGGAGGCAGGAGGGGCGTCAATTGAATGCCATTCAGGGTGAATGGGGCGAAGAGGGCTGCCGGCAGCGCGGGGATGGTATCACTTGGGATTAACGCCCACACAGTGGGCCAGGAGACCGGTGGGGGCGGTCAAAATCCCGGACGCGTTTTGAGCTCCAGAGTCGCTACAGGGGTCTCGAACCGAACGTGTGTCCCCACCAATGGCTTTCTTGTTTGGAGAGCAATCCATTTGGTGGGGTCACACGCTCGATTCGAGTCCCATTTAGCGACTCTGGGGCTAAAAAACGCGTCAAGAATTTCGGCCGCCTGCGCCGGTCTTCTGGTCCACTGAGCAAGCCGAGGGGTCATGCCGTGACGCCGCGCTAGGTCACGGGTGTGTGCGTGGGGGGGGGGGGTATTGATCAAGCGCATCCGGCCTATGGCAGCCCATGGCGGCCGGTGGGAGGGGCTTAGCGCCTCGCTGGCTCCGCCCTGCCCGCCCCACCCCACCCCACCCCACCCCACCCCACCCCGCCCCGCCCCGCCCCGTGGCCGCGCCACGCCACGGAATGCGTTCTGCGGTGGCGAGTGTTACCGCTTGCAGTGCAGTACTGCAGGGCGGGAAGCGCTTCAGCCCGCTGCCTTTCATTCATTTTGTCTGGGATCTTTATCAACAACAATGGCGGTTGCTGGCACGTCGACGTCTTAATTTAAGTCTAAATTTAAATATCACGGAGAGTTAAAGTTAGAAATTGAACGTACCCATTTCCAGTCCCCCCGCCGCCTGCCTCGGTCCACATTCTGAAATCACGTAACATTTTCATCAGAACACAAAAACAGTGACGTGCGTTCAAGTCTCTCCCCGAGCAGACTTCCTGAGAAAACAGGCAAATGCCTCAGAAGCGGCCTCAAAGCCTCCTCCGTCCGACCCACTGTGCAGCGCAGCACTGCTTCCTGACAAATGCCCGGATTTCACGGTGCCAGCTGAGGGCGGGCGGCACCACTGATACCGAGACTGATACTCATGCTGATACCCACTGACACGCGCCCCCTGCTGGCTGACCCCTAACGACACGGCCAGTGAAAGTCCCGAGGAAGCCAGAACCATCACATGACTACACCGGCACCAGGCGTATCCGCCCTGAAATCAAGAGTTTTACGGAAGTTCGTACCCTAGGGGAAATCTCTCCAGCCAAATTTGTACACCAATATTCACAAAAAAAAATTGAAATTTATCTAAATTTTTCTCAAAATTCAGTAGTTTTTTTTCCAGAAACTCATCGAAATTGATCTGAAGTTCATTTGATTTTTATACCAAAGTTCACAGGGTTTTTTCCCCTTTGTTCATACCCTCTCGAAACAAGTGTTGATTTAGTGCTGGGGTCTAACGGGGTTCAACTCGGGGTTCGGTGTGGCTCTACAGGTCGGGCCTGAGGACGCGTAGGAGTTCAAACGGGACAGGGCTCATGTCCTGTGTGCCGCAAAAACTCGTAACAGAATGAAATTATTCTCTGTCTACCCGCGCGATTAACCTGGTTAGCGAGCGGTCCATGTGTGGCTCCTTGGGTCATTAAAACCTCCACTTTTTTTTATGGGTCTTTTGGTTATCGTTTCGGCTGTTCATTTTTCTAATCAAGAGAAGGCTACGATTCGTGACGCGCGGGCTCCTATAGTGGCGATGGCTTGGCGGGTTTAAAGTGTTTCGCTAAAGAATGCATCGGCGGTGTGCCGTTGGCCAACCCCCCTCGACATAATTGCACGCCTAATGCGAGCCAGTGTGTCTGTGTGTGTATGTATGTATGTGTGTGAGGGGTCACGGGGCGTGGCGGGGCGTGTGTGGCGCGTGGCACGAACAAATTAAAAAGTGTTGCGCTTAGCTGGGCAGGGCAGTGGCGGGGCGGGGCGGGGCGGGGCGGGGCGACTGTCGACCGGCAGCAGGTGTGTCGTCTTCCTAGGCTGTCCGCACACCCAACACGCGACCGCCAAGCAGAAGAAGGAGAAGGAGAAGAAGAAGAAGAAGAAGAAGAAGAAGAAGAAGAAGAAGAAGAAGAAGGGTTATGGTGTTGTAAACCTTGGTCCGCGTGTCCATTAGATGCGGCCCTTTACTGCAGGGTAGGGCTGCTATGTCACTACGCACTACTACAAAAATTAAAAAAAATAAATCTGTTTTCGAGTTTTGAGGTTGTTGGCAGTTATCAACTACTTGCCCGCCAAAAAGGAGGGGGTCTTACCCCTGCACGGTGGCGGGTCAGAACAGTGTTCAGGCGGCCAGACACGTTTTGAGCTAACGCGTCTAGAATTTTGGCCGCCTCAGCGGTCTTCTGGCCCACGGTGCGATGGTGCTAACTAATGCGTTGGCGCCGCCTCCGCACCCCTTTCATTTCGCTCGGATCGACTGCACACGGAAAGTGTTTTATGGCGGGCGGGCGAGCCGGGCGTGGCTGCGCTATTTGCTCAACAGATAGGCCCAGCCCGGCCCGCCCCCGCCGCGCCGCGCGCTGGTGAGGTTAGGTTGCCGCCCACCGAATTCACTCCTCTGTCAGGTGATAAATTAATCGCTTCTTTACACCTGACTGACTCCCCCGGCACCTCCCGGTCATAAGCCGGCCCCTGTTTATGGTAATGAAGTCGCTGATTGATATTAAATATTCCGCGCGGGTAGTGTGGGTGTGGCTCCGTCATGTTTGACTGGGCACCGCGCCGCATTGCGCATCGACCGAGGGAGAGTGCACACAAATCTGGAGACGTTGCCTCCATGTACGTCTTTTTAAAACCTTGAATCAAAAACTCTAAACTCCTCGTTCGGAGAGCAATCCATTGGTGGGGTCACTCGTAAAATTCGAGTTCTGTTCAGCGACTCTATAGCTCGAAACGCGTAGAGTTTTGGCTGCCTGCACCGGTCTTCTGGCCCACTGTGGGCCGTTCAATGTCACTCAATATTTCCAAATTGTTGTTCGCCTTTGGATCCGACGTCGATTCGCCTAATTAACTTTGATCGCGTATTATGACAAGGACCCGTCATATTGACGGCACTTGGACATCGCCTCCGACTTGGAAAAGAGAGACATTCGGTTTCCGTGTCGGCATGCGAGGCAGACGTCTCAATGAGGGGCAGATGCGCCTCCCCTCGGCCCGTCTCGCAGTGGGCCAGAAGACCGGTGCAGGTGGCCAAAACTCCAGACGCGTTTTGAGCTTCAGAGTCGCAAAATGGGACTCGAACCGATCGTGTGACCCCATCAATGGATTGCTCTCCGAACGAGGAATCCATTAGTGGGGTCACACGATCGGTTCGTGTCCCATTCAGCGACGGTGGAGCTCCAAACCCGTTCGGGGTTTTGGGCACCTGCACCGGTCTTCTGGCCCACTGTGCGTCTGAGGGGCCGTAAAATACAGCCGACTTTGCGTGTTGCCGCGAATGCGGTCAGTAAGCAGGTAGTCAGCCGAAGGTGCGAAAGCCGGCACCGACACAAGGGATTCCGAAAGCAGGTCTCCGCTGAGGCGGACAAAATTCTAAACGCGTTTTGAGCTTCAGTGTCGCTCAGTGGGACTCGAATCGAAGGTGTGTCCCCACCAATAGACTGCTCTCCAAACGATAGACCCGTTGGTGGGGTTACACGTTCAATTAATTCGACACGTTCAATTAATTCGACACGTTCAATTAATTCGAGTCCCATTTAGCGACTCTGGAGCTCAAAAACGTGTCCGGGATTTTGGTCACACCGGTCTTCTTGCCCACGAGTGAAGTACAGATGTGTGACGTACCTTGGTCTTGCTGCCGCCGATGGAGCCTGGCCGGATGGAGCCCGTCTCGTAGAAGCGCGTGAGGATCTTGGACACGCAGCCGTGGGACACGAGGAGCTGACGGGAGATGTCGCACGGCCGCACGCCCATCAGGGCCAGCTCCACGATGCGGCGGCGCACGCAGTCCGGCAGCGGCCGGCCGTTCACGAACACGCCGCCGAGCTGGTTCACGCCGGCCTGGCCTGCAAGCAGAACCATCACATGCCGAACTACAGTTCGAGCTGCTCGAGCGATGTCGGTTCGCGGATGTACACCTGTAGTCGTGCGTGTCGAGTCGCGGGGGATTGAGCAGTCAAAGTCCTTGGGACAGGGGCGGAACGAGGGAGTGCGCCACGGGGAAGCCCCTTGGCAAAGTGTGTGTGTGTGCGTGTGTGTGAGTGTGTGTGCGTGTGTGTGTGTGTGTGTGTGTGTGTGTGAGTGTGTGTGTGTCCACGGAATCCATACCCCGTGCCCTCGAGCCACGGCGCTGTCGGAACCTTTGAGCCCTTTGGGTACCTTCGGACGCCGGCACTTCCATCTGTCTAATTATCACACGCACACTTTCCCGGCCTCTCTCTCTCTCTCTCTCCTTTTCCTTGGTTTTGCCCCGTCAATCATTAGGTGGTCATGGTGTCGATACAGTTTCGCGTGTGGTTTGACCGACAGGAGCAAAACGACTGCCGTCGTTGTTGTTGTTGTTGTTGTTGTTGTTGTTGTTGTTGTTGTTGTTGTTGATGCCTTAGCTGCTGTACGCGCATGCGCAGGACTTGCCGGCTTTTGACGGACAGGTTTCCTGCGAAGACAATAAAGCCACAGCCGTTCGGGCCGATTGAGACATTAACGCCCGCCTACTTGTTGTTGGTTTTCTTGTTGTTTCATAAAAACAGGTTGCCTCACGTTTGCACGCGATCGAGCGTCCCGTTTCTGTCGTTCTTTCTCCCCGATGCATACTCGATCGGAAAAGAGTTCAAACACTACGTACTGGGGCAATGAGACTCTGGAACGATACTCCGCATGGGGTGCAGTGCACTCGGCGCCTTGGGATAACAACTAGTGGCGTGCGTAGCATTGACCCGTTCTTACTACTGAAATAATTTATAGACTTAAATGTCGTTGTGATTCAAACTGACAAGTGGTCTGCAAATCACCTCATCACGACCAACACGCGGCCAAAGATATGTCGTTGAGATCAGTGTTGCCACAAAAGTAGAGAAAAATTCCCTCGATGCGTCCAGTGAGGAAAGAGTTCCAAACCTAACCTCCTACCCAAGGGTTGCCAACCTCAGCCAGTCTAAGGCAACCTTCTGCCTATCAGGTAAGCTGAGGTTGGTAACCTTTGCGACACTGGAACAGCAAAGTGAGAATTTTTGCCTCCTTGACGCAAAACTGTTTAGGCTTTTAGAGCACTGTATGCGCGTGTGCCTCATTTGTCACCCCTGTTTGGCGCGTTTGGCGCACGGGGGCAATCCAGTTAACGACCGTGTTTGCTCTCGCACGTTGATTCGAGAGGATCGATGGCAAGGCCTTGATTGCGCGGTGCGTGGCCTCGCACAGTGGGCCAGATGACCGGCGCAGGCGGCCCAAAATTATAGACGCGGTTTTAGCTCCAGAGTCGCTAAATGGGAGTCGAACAGAACGTGTGGCCCCACCGCAATGGATTCCTCGTTGGATAAGCAATCCATTGGTGGGATCACACGTTCGGTTCGAGTCCCATTTAGCGACTCTGGAGCTCAAAACGAGTCTTGAATTTTGGCCGCCTGCATCGGTCTTCTGGCCCACAGTGCTTCCACCCGAAAATTGTTCAACGAATTAAAAAAGAAGCAGAAAACGCTGCGAAAGTTTGCTCTGGTGACGAAGCATCTGCCAATAATGAGGGGCGTCTCAATTATTATTTATTGAGTGTGCATCGGAGGGCGTGGCAACGCAAATAAGCAATCAAGGCTCGACGATCGTGATCAAGAGCAACGTGCAAAAACAAACTTAAAAGCTAAAGAAATCTTTTTTTATACAAAGAAAGATGGCGTGGCTAAAAACACCTAAATATCCGAAACATTTTTTTTTTATTTTTAAGTCTTAGAAAAGTGGAAAGTGTTCCACGTTTCTCTCACAGTGCACGCCGCGCATTCGCAGTGTCGCCAACGAAAAAAATAAACGTAATAAAATTTCCCGAATTAGGCCTGTTTCTGGCCGGCGCGGGTTCCATGTGCTGGCCCATCAGTGGACACCACGCTCCGCACGAACGTCTAGCGTGCCGTAATTTATAACGGTAATTATTGGACTTCGTATGTGTGGTCTGCTGCGTGGGCGCGTGAGGAGTGGAGTGGAGACGCGAGTGGCGAGGAAGGGACGTAGTCACTTACGTGTCAAACGGGTAATTGCCATCTACAGTTGCTGAAAAATTGGAACGTCACTGTTTTTTTTTTGTAGTGGCTCACCGATGATGTGCCATATGAGTAAAGTCCCGGGCTAAAAAAAAATTCATACGGTTTGCGTTTCCAAGTTGAGAAAGCTGTTGCCTACAATTTTAGAAACGAAAGTCAAAAACGAAATGCTGAGAAATCGTATTAAAATACAAATGTACCAAGACGATATGGATGAAAAAGGATCAGGGAAAAGAGCAGCTAAGAAAAAAAAATCAATCTGCTGCTAATCACCGACTGCGAGTGCATTCGGACGACATCCACCGACCCAGGTGCAGGGAGGCACCTGCTGCAGGGACCAAACGCGTCCCGAAAACGCAGAGAGAGAAAAAAAGATACGTCGGTGCTCTGCCGGCCCCTCCCGCCCACTGTGCCGCCGGAGCTTCATAAGGTAATTTTATAGCGTAATGAGGCGAATGGCTTATCCGGCGGATCTGGCCGGTGGCGTTGCCGTGCCCGGCGAGGCCGTGACTTTGGCGGCCCGTTGCAGTTTCGATACGCAGTCGGCCGTCATCAGGAGGCGAAGCACAGTGGGTGAGGAGACCGTTGAGGCGGTCGGAATTCTAGACGCGTTTTGAGCTCCGGAGTCGCTAAATGGGACTCGAACCTAACGTGTGACCCCACCAATGGATTGTTCCCCGAACGACGAATCCATTGGTGGGGTCACACGCTCGGTTCGAGTCCCATGTAGCGACTATGGAGCTCAGAACGCGTCAAGAGCCTTAGCCGCCTGCGCCGGTCGTCTGGCCACTGTAGCCCACTGTGCGCCGCCAAGCTGGACCTACCGACCGGCGGGCACGAGCCAAGGGGGCGTGGCGGTGTCCGAGGCGTTGTCCGGGCGGCCGCCGTGTCATTAGGCCGGCAATGCCACCCCGGTGGACGATTCGGCGATTCGGTGGTGCCAATAATCATTGTCCCGAATTACAGGCCGCGGCATTGTGCACACCTACTCGATAACTCCCAAACTCATTTGTCAGACTTTTTTTTGTTTTGTTTTTTTTTAAATAATAATAATTGGTGGAAGACTTACCAGTGTGCGGCATGGTGGCAGGGTCTGTCCTGTGTCCTGCAACGCAATATTTAGCGGATTAGCGGAATGTCACTAGAACGATTCGTACAAGTTGTCCCGCCGCTCCGTGGCGCGCGCAGGGCTCAGGCCAGCGTTCAAGTCTCCAGCAGTGCTCACACCGCCATCAACTCGTGTTCCTCAGTTTGCTCTTCGTAGGCTGATTTGACTTTATTTCGACGCCAGTCTGTGGACATTGGGTTTTGAATAGAGAGAAAATTGCCCGAAAGGCACGGATGGGAGTCGGTCAGCCCGGGCCTTAACCAGGTCATTCATTCTCTTCCAAGGCAAAGTGACCTGGCTGCTTTTTCGGCTCTGTTTATACTGTTCAGCCTGTTTTTCTCCTGTAGCACACACACACAAAAAAAACACAACAGAAACACGCATTAGGACCAACAGACTTTAATGTGCGAGTTTTCGGTTGGTACCGCCACCTACACCGCCGCGCGTGTCAAATGACCGTTTTGCTGTTGGTCAACCTGTCCCCCCCCCCTCCCCCTCCCCCGCGCGCGCACTTCCCCCGACCCTCCAATCTAAAACGATGGATGGCACAGAGGTCGTCATCAAGTGCGCGGTGCACCTGTCTCATACCTGTAAACACACCTGTACCGATTTCTCACGCAACGGGCGCGCAACCCCACGCGGCCCCGCACGGCAGCGCACGCCATGACAGCCACGGCCCTATACGTCATCGCGCACCTCGCGCGGCCGTCCGCCTTATCAGGCCATCCCTCCATCGACCGCGAACCGCAGTGGGTCAGAGGACAGGCGGAGGCGGCCACAACTCTATAGTAGACGCGTTTAGAGCTCCAGAGCCGCTGAATGGGACTCGAACCGATCGTGTGACCCCACCAATAGATTGCTCTCCGAACGAGGAATCCATTGGTGGGGTCACGCGTTCTGTTCGACTCCCATTGAGCTACTCTGGAGCGCAAAACGCGTCTAGAGTTTTGGCAGCCTGCGCCTGTCCTCTAGCCCACTGTGCGAACCCTTATCCATTCTAGGTTATGGCTGGACACATTCATACTTTGCCATCGTGTTTACTATTTGTTGATTTTTTTTTATTTTTTGTTAGCCAGCTTGACACGGCGAGCCAAGAATGAAAGAAACCCACACACAGCGGACCGGTGGAGGTAGTCAAAACGCAGGACGGGTATTTTAGCTCCAGCCGCTGATTGGGACTCGCACCGAACTTGTGACCCCACCAATGGGTTGCTCTCCGAACGAGGAATCCATTGGTGGGGTCGCACGTTCGGTTCGAGTCCTGTTTCGCGACTCTGGAGCTCCAAACGCGTCTCAAGTCTCTCACTGTGCCACCTGTTGGCAGTGTAGTAGTGGTACCTTGTGGGAGCCACCCTTCAAAGGGCGCCGTACCGCTGCGAGTGCAGCACCCCTTCAGCGACCCGCCAATCATTGTGGTCTTGTTACGTGGGAAGAGACAGGTACAGACGGCACCACCTCGTTTGCGGTGTGGCGGCGCCTCTGTGAAGGGAAGCGCAATCCTCCTATACATCTCAAAGCCGCCTTGCTTGGTGCTTCGGTGCCCTTTCCGCAAGATTTCAACAAATTTTCTCACCTGTTTCAGAAGGCCTCTCAAATAAAATTGCAATGCATTTAATGGGTTTCAAATTTTGGTTTTTCCCAAAATTTTTACTTTTTTCCAATATTTCTTCCTCGGTAATTTTTTTAAAATTACTGTTTTTGGCCCTGCTGTGTTTCACTTTTCTTGCATCAAAAACGTTGCCCGAATAAACGGTGAAAATGACTTTTCAATTAGCTCCCGAAGCGCACACACAAGACAACACACGGCGGTGATTGTGATTTCACCCCTTTTTTTTCTGTCGTCCGATCCCTTCCTGTCGACGTGTGTGGGTCGTGTTAGTAAGTGACGTCTCACTCTCCGGATCCCAGAGTCATTTCCCACAAAAGGGTTGCAAGGCGCTTTTTTGTAAGGCGCGCAAAGCAGAGGCGGTAGTTATCGTGATAGGCAGGACACTCGGGGGACTACTGCCCCGAAGGCGCTTTCGAGACCGCCGAAAAGAGTCGGGAAAATAACGGGAGAGTGGCTGGGCCCAACGAGGGGGCCAAAAGTAACGTCACACACTGGTAGAAAAAAATTATTAGTGCAGCAAAAGTATGCGGAACTTGTCCCTGGTCAAAATTTTTACAGGACTATCGTACTGCCTTGCAAACCACGGAGGTTTCGTCTACGTGCACGAACAATTTTACATGAGGTCCGTGCCGTGCCGTGGGAGGTCGTACTTGTCTCGTATCCTATTTCCCGTACATTTTCCGCACCTAACGACGGAATTTTTTCGCAGTATGTAACTTTGGTAAATTTTTACAATGGACAACCCCTGCACAAAACGCACCCATTCGCTTTGACCTGTCAACTGCCACAGATGACACACTTCTGTCTCGCACGGCAGCCTTTCTCTTTAAGTTCCCTCCTTGTCCATCCTCTCGGCCCGAGTTAGCGAAATCGCCTTGATAGCAGTTATTAAAGCCATTATCATTATATCGGCTCCTTTCTGCGGCTCGGCGTCCCCAAACCTCAATTTTCCGAGGCGGCCAGCAGGCCGACCGAACAGAGCTCTGGTCGCTCTGTCTCTCTCGCACCCCTGCGGGACGCCCCACGAGTGCGAGAGAGACAGAGACAGAGCGGCGCCCCGGGGGCAAAGCGGACACGTCGTAAACATCGACTTGATGAAAAGGCGGGGACGGCTCGCGACACCAATGACACCGCAGCCTTGCACACATGCACACGGTCAGAAAGAGAGAGAGAGAGAGAGAGAGAGAGAGAGAGAGAGAGAGAGAGAGAGAGAGAGAGAGAGAGAGAGAGAGAGAGAGAGAGAGAGGGAGAGAGAGGGCAAACCAGCAAACCGCAGCTGAAAGGCCAGTCCAATTTGACTGTCTTCCGCAACCTGCGTGCGCGTAGCGTGCCGTAGAGCAAGGCTGCAAGCTGCAGCGGTCCGATTCGTAATTGATAGTGATTGGGGAGGGATAATCGTTGATCGCATCGAGAGAGAAGGGCTCATCGTTACGATTAAACGAGATCACGCGCGGGGTGGTGGTGTGTGTGTGTGTGGTGGTACGACGGTGCAGTCGCGCGCGGATTTCCAGGAGGACGACGATTTGAAGGGGGCAGGGCTCATTCGTAGAAGCGAGGGGCGTTATCCTGCGGAACGAGGGGAGGGGGTGGACTAACAACAACAACAACTCGGCAGCGTCAAATTCGTATCCTGCTGCAACAACTCAAAGTGGGTGCGCAATATGCAGAAGGACGGAAGGATGCCACACGGGACTCCGTAGTACGTACTCACTGGCACTTTTTGCACACATAATGCATAGACACTCTCTCTTCCCCCCCCCTCTCTCTCTCTCTCTCTCTCTCTCTCTCTCTCTCTCTCTCTCTCTCTCTCTCTCACACACACACACACACACACACACACCTACACCTACACACCTACACACACACACACACACGCACCGTGACGACATGCGTGGACTCACCTCTTCAGACGTCGTCCTCCACTGGCAGCATGTCTTAGAGATCTCTCGGTCCTGCACTCTCTGTCGTACGGGTTGGCGCCGCTCCGCTCGGCTCGGCTCCGCTCGGTTCAGCTCGGCTCGCTTCGGCTCGGCTGGCTGGCGCGCGCCGGCCGTGACACCCCGTGACTGGCTGGCGACCGGCTCGCTACGGCGGCCGAGGCGATGTGAGGCAGGATGCGGCTCACGGAACGGCTCGGCCACGGCCACGGCACGGCCACGGCACGGCCACGGCACGGCCACGGCACGCGAGGCGAGGCGAGGCGTGGCAGAGCGAGCGTGGCGGACGGGTTAGTGGGAGGAGCCTACTGGTCCCTCCTACCAGCCTCATCAACCCCGTGCCGGCCGCCCCGCCCCGCCCCGCCCCGCCGCTCAGTCCACAGTTACGCTGTCTCACCTAGGGCAGAACACGAAGCCACGCGAAGCAAGCCGCACACGCCAACACGTGACGCGCGCCGAAACAGGAAAGAAGAGGGCTGGCGTGGAATCGAAGCAAAATTAGCAAATGGCGCTGAATGTGAGTTGTTTCACGGAGCGTGCTATACTCTTCGGTGCGGTTGCGGAAAATTCCAAGGACCGATCCGTTTTAATCATTGAACTTCCCTCTGAATCCCAACAAAAAAAACATTTTAAAAAAAATCCTGGAGCCGCCCCTGTGCGGACGGACGGGCAGGCAGGCAGGCGTGGGCGGCGCCGCAAGGCATGGCGAAGCGCGGAGCACGCGAAGCATGGCAAGGGGGAGGCCGCGGCACAGTGGGCCAGAAGACCGGCGCAGGCGGCCCAAACTCTAGACGCGTTTTGAGCAAGCGCCAGCGTCGCAAAACAGGACTCGAACCGACCACGTGACCCCCACCAATGGATCCCTCGTTCGGAGAGCAATCCATTGGTGGGGTCACTCGTTCGGTTCGAGTCCCACTTGGCGACTCTGGAGCTCGAAACGCGACCGGGCTTTGGACCGCGCCTCCGCCCACCGGTCCTCTGGCCCTCGGTCGTGGTGAACGTCGCGGGCGTGAGGCGCGGCGTCCCGCCCCCCCTCCCGTCACACCCCGGCCGGCTGCCCGGCCAATGGCGGCGCGCCGCCGACACCGGCACGACGGATGCGCTGCCGCGGTCGGCCAATGGCAGCGCGGCGACGCGGCGGGGCCAGGGCACGGCCAGGGCACGGCGCGCCGCGGAACGAGCGGCCCCACCACGCCACGCCACGCCACGCCACGCCACGCCACGCCACGCCACGCCGGGCCTCACTGTGTCCGTGGTGATAATTCCGTTCCGAGCCCCTCCCTCCCCTCCCCCCGTCGGTTAGGGGCTTAATTCAGCAGAGCGCCACTCCCGGCCCAGGCCGGCTGCCTCCGAAAGCAATGCTGCTGTCTCTGTCGCAGCCCGGCGCACAGTGGGCCGGAAGACCGGCGCGGCCGGCCGGAATTCGAGATGTATTTTGAGCTCCTGAGTCGCTAGGGAGCGCCACGCACGTGTGACTCCACCGATGCGGATTGCTCTCCGAACGCGGAATCCATCGGTAGGGTCACGCGTTCGGTTGGAGTCCCATTTCGCGACTCTGGAGCCCACAACGCGTCTCGAGCTTCGGCCGCCTGCGCCGGTCTTCTGGCCCACTGTGCGAGCGAGGCGGCGCGGCAGCGCGGCGTGATGGGGAGTCTGCCTGCAGCCCGGCAGCCCGGCTCTGGCCGATTCACAATATAACTCCCCGGAGGCCCGGGCTTTATCGCAGGGCCGCACCTTGGAGCGGCGGAGCGCAGCCAGCGCAGCGTGGAGGGAAGTCCCCATTGGCGGGGTCACACGTTCGGTTCGAGTCCCATTTGGCGACTCTGGAGCTCAAAACGCGTCTAGAGTTTTTCGCCGCCGGCGGCCCACTGTGCAGCGGGGCGGCGTGGGGTGAGCCGAAAATTTTTGATGGGAGGAAAAATTACCGACAAAAAAAAAGGTTGCCCCAGGTGAGGCTTGAACTCACAACCCCGGCATCGCTCACTGACACTGTCCTATAAGTACCGTGCGCTAACCGAACCGATTGCGCCACTGGGGCAGATGTTGCTTGTGGCGTCGCGATTTGAGTATTTTGGACAAGACCCTAGGTCCACCCTCCCCTCCCCCTCCCCCTCCTGGACGGGCTTCGAGCAACAGAGTCCCTGATTGGGACCAATGGACTGCTCTCCGAACGAGGAATCCATTGGTGGCCGCGCGGTCGGGTTAGTTTTGGCCGCCTGCGCCGGTCCTCTGGCCCACTGTGCGGTGCAGGCGGTGCAGGCGGTGCAGGCAGGTGCATCGCGGCGCGCGCACACCAACACAGCTGCAGCTGAGCATGTTCGCGCGCCCTGCCCGGTAGATTGACTTATAAAACGGAGGGGACGTCTGTAATTAACGACGTTCTGTCCCTGTGGCGTCGCTCTGTCTCTCTCGCACTCGTTGGGGCGTCGCCGGGAGCAAGAGAGAGACAGGGCAGCGACCACAAAGGGGCTCAGACCCGCCGCAACCCTTCTGCTAAACTCGAAATTAGCGCCTCATCGATGCCTTTCAAAAGCACACCGCAAAAAAAAAGCTTAAAACAACAACACAGGGAATCGAGTGATAAGATATAGTATTCGGCTTTGCACCACCTCTTTTTGAGGGGGAAAAGAAAAGCAACTCATGTCATTAAGTGGTTTGATAAACTTTTAAAAATTAACAGCATTATATTGCCTGAATTGTCGGGATGTTTTTTTCAAGTGTCGCTTAAGGACAGGAGCAGCAACATGACGGAATGGCGCGGAGCGAAGTGGCTCTCTGAATGGCGAACCGCGGCCGGGGCAGCAGTCTGGACTCCGAGCGGGGCGCCTCTGTCTCTCTCGCACCCGCACGGCACGCCCCGTGAGTGCGAGGGAGACAGAGAGGCATCAGCGAAGGGGCAGCCCCGCCGAAGTATCACCCGGCGCGTATATGAGTCCAGTCCAGACGCTTTGCTCTGGCGTCCGAAATGCACGGTAAAAACGCGTCCTGGAAAAACCAGGACCGAAACGCTCCAAGGTCGTACGGAGCACCCGTTTCCAGGACGGTCCTGGGAGAAATGACAAAACTTCCAGGACCGTCCTGGAACATGGTGCGTTTTTATGGGCGCGCCATCCGTTTCCAGGACCGTCCTAAAAGTAACAGACGCTTTCGACCAGGACGGTCCTGGAAACGGGTGGACAGCTCCGCGGTCCTTGGAAAATAGTACCCTGCTCGTCCAAGGTCTAGACTCAGTCCTGGGAACGAATGCTACCGGCTGCGCGCCCGCTGACAAGGTCTGTCCTGGTCCTGGAAACGGGTGCCATACACTGGTGAAACAAAGGCATTAAAATTATGCCCTTAAAGGGCGTTAACGATTTACGCCCTTAAACGTCATAATTCGTTAGTGCCTTTGGGAAGGGCATTAAAATTTTGCTTGAAATTCCTATACCATTTACGCCCTTGCAAGGGCGTAACAGAGTATTTATGCCCTAAAGGGCGTAATTTTTATGCCTTTGTTTTACCAGTGTACCGTAGTGCCACGGAGGGTTACCCACTCCGGGAATCATGTGTACACTCAACCTGGGAATCATTCGTGATTTTTCCGAAATTTTATTGAAAAGCCTTATAATTTCAATCGGTAATCGTCGTAATCTTTCAATAGTGTCCTAAAACACTAAGAAACAAAAGAATTTCTTTAAATATCCTCACTTTTCTCACAGGATTTGTTCAGGAATCGTGGGAATCCAGAATCGTGTGTACACCAATATAAGAAGTCGGTAACCCCTCGTCCGTGGCACTAGGGTATGGCACCCGTTTCCAGGACCAGGACAGACCTTGTCAGCGGGCGCGCAGCCGGTAGCATTCAGGACTGAGTCTAGACCTTGGACGAGCAGGGTACTATTTTCCAAGGACCGCGGAGCTGTCCACCCGTTTCCAGGACCGTCCTGGTCGAAAGCGTCTGTTACTTTTAGGACGGTCCTGGAAACGGGTGGCGCGCCCATAAAAACGCACCATGTTCCAGGACGGTCCTGGAAGTTTTGTCATTTCTCCCAGGACCGTCCTGGAAACGGGTGCTCCGTACGACCTTGGAGCGTTTCGGTCCTGGTTTTTCCAGGACGCGTTTTTACCGTGTGGACTCTGTCTCTCTCTCTCTCTCTCTCTCTCTCTCTCTCTCTCTCTCTCTCTCTCTCTCTCTCTCTCTCTCTCTCTCTCTCTCTCTCTCTCTCTCTCTCTCTCTCTCTCTCTCTCTCTCTCTCTCTCTCTCTCTCTCTCTCTCTCCCCTGCCGCGTCACGACGTGGCAGTGCTTCGGACGCGGACTCATTCGACTGGCACATCAGTGACTCGGTCTAATGTCCAATAAATACCGGGCGAGCCGCGCCGGAACCCGCAAGTCGCTTCGGTCGCTTCGGTCGCTTCGGTGCTTCGCAGCCCCGAGGCGGCACCCACCTTTACACCCACACTGTTAAAAAAATTTAATTACATTTTCATTACATTGTAGTGAAGCTATAATCATTACAATGTAATTAAAGTTTTCATTACATATATGTTATTAAAACTTTCATTACAGTGTAATGAAAGAATGTAATGAAAAATTTAATGACAATAACGTAATGAAAATGAAGAAAGTTGACGCAAACTACATAACTTTTGGTTTCGACCTGAGATTGGTTTGGGTGAGGATTACTTCTCTGACAACAGAGGACAGGTAAAAATTAACGACTCAGATTGTCTGAAGTCGGAAGCAGATGCTGCTTGAGTGTGGGAGATCAGGCGTTTGCCCTACCTGACCGCAGCCCGTAGACGCCATCGAGCAACATCAGAGAAACTTATTTTGTCAGGTCAAATATTATTCTTTTCCCCTAAAGTCTTAGCTATTATTTTAACAATCAAGCGTTCTGCATGAAACATGAAGAAATTTTAGAATATCTCCTCAATTTAGATAATTTAGATGCAAAATACGGATTTGAGAGCGATCCCCGTGTACCATGCGACACCTGGCGGCAGAGCTTCGAATGACAGGTTCGGCATGTGACGCAGGAATGGACGATATTACGGAAGAAATACGTGCTGCCGTTCAATACAATTTTAAAAGAGAATGAGGAAACTTACATTTAACCCAGAATAAATTGTATGATTTTATGTCATACTTGAAATTTCTTGGAAAATTTAATGACATGTAATGAAAATTTCATTACAGGCTACATGATGTTATGAAACTTTCACTACATGGCTGCTGTCATGAAATTTTATGACCAAGGTAGTGAAATTTTCATTACAATTTAATGAATGTGTAGGTGTTATTAAAAATAATGACGTTTAATGAAAAATAATGTTAAAAATGTCATTAAATTTCATTCATTTTTAACAGTGCACCGCCGCCTGCATCCTGGACAGGCAGCGCGTGAACCTCAGATCAGTGTGCGGGCGGCAACCGGACAAGCCCTTGACTAAAGGATTGGCAACCTTAGCCAGCCTGCCATGGGCACCTTCCTCGACAGCCGCGCAAAATTTTAAAGACTCCACTCGAACAGAACGTGCAACCCTACCAATGGATTCCTCGTTCGGAGAGCAATCCGTTAGTGGGGTCACGCGTTCGGTTCGAGTCCCATTCAGCGACTCTGCAGCTGGAGCTCTAAACGCGTCCAGAATTTTGACCGCCTCCACCGGTCTTCTGGCCCACTGTGTGGCGCCGTGGTCGAATGTCGGGGGAATGCCCCCGCAGGTACCCAGTACCCACCCCGTGTACTTTGTGCGTAAAACGAGCAGTCGTTTGTTCGTCGTTCGGTTGCTGCAAATTGGGTTGCCGAAGACACGTCCACGACGTCGTCCAGGGCCGAGACGAGTGCACAGTGGGCCAGAAGACGGGCACAGGCGGCCAAAACTCTAGACGCGTTTTGAGCTCCAGAATCGCTGAACAGGACTCGAACAGAACGCGTGACCCCACCAGAATACTTTCTGAACGAGGAATCCATTGGTGTGGTCACACGTTCGGTTCGAGTCCCATTTGGCGACTCTAGAGCTCAAAACGCGTTTCGAGTTTTTCGCCGCCGGCGCTGGTCTTCTGGCCCACTGTGCAGCGGACGTTCCGCGCGCGGCTGCGGAGTGGCGGCGGCGGTAAAACAAATGCCCGTCGGCTCGGACAACCTCATCCACTCGTCTCCCCGTCTGTGGGCGCGAGAGAGACAGAGCAACGCAGACGGCAGCGGCATTACGTTTTAATTCGCATCCTTCATCCGGGAGCGGCGTCCCGTCGATCTCAGCCGGCTGGCCGTCAACGCGGCGACGCACGTCACCACCGGTATGACAAAGTCAGAGCGGTCAGGGTGCAGGAACGCGCAGTGGGCCGCACAAGGCCGCGGTGGAGGCGGTCAAAATCCCGGACGGAGCTCCAGTGTCGCTAAATGGGACACGAACCGAACGTGCGACCCCACCAATCGATTCCTCGCTCGGAGAGCAATCCATTTGCAGTCTGAGATTGGCAACCCTTTTTGAGCACTGGTGCCAACTGGAAATTTTTGCCTACTTATGAGACAGCACTGCTCATGACACTACACTAGTCCACTGCACTGCATGTGGTTTCGCTTCCTCGGCGCCTGCCGTCTTGCCCTGCTTTACGGCACGCAGGTTCCGAGAGTCGCTTCCATCGCTCTGTCTCTCTCGCACTGACACGGGGCGCTCCACGAGTGCGAGAGAGACAGAGCGATGCAATCGACTCTCTGAATCAGTCCGCTGGCGTAATAGTTTTCCCGGCGACACTGCCGGTCTCTGCGCGACGGGTATTAGCAGGCGATAGCCTTGCCATAAAGGTGCAACAGTGACCACGAAATTGGCTCGTTAATGTTCAGATCGGTTGGACCAACGTAACCACACCACTGCAAGCGAGTAGACTGGACTGGATCGTCTAACGCGCTCCGATTTTATTAATAATGTGAAGGAAAAGTAGTCTGAACAGAATAAAATCAAACGTCAGGTGAGGCAGGCCGGGGTTAGCTCAATATTTTCGGGTTCCTTGAATAAAAAAAAAATATCCATGCAAGGGCGGATCCAGAGACGGGATCCAAACGTGTGTGACTCGCAGCGGATTCCTCGTTCGAAGAGCATAATTCATTATTGGAGGTGTCACGTTCGGTTCGAGTCCCATTTAGCGACTCTGGAGCTCCGAACCCGTCCGGCATTTCGCCTCCACCGGTCTTCAGCCCCCTGTGCGACGCTCCCTGGATCCGCACCTGGCTGGTGTGGCGATTGCTGGCGGTGAGGGGCGGACCGCCGGCCGCCCGCCCACCAAATCGGCGTTGCGTGATCGGCCGGCACGCGCACGCATGCACCACACAGTGGGTCAGAAGACCGGCAGAGGCGGCCAAAATTCTAGACGCGGCGATCCGCGGAGCATCTTGGAAAGCAAAAACGACCCGCCGAAGAGGCTCCGCGGATCTTCGGCGGGTCGTTTTTGCTTTCCAAGAGGCTCCGCGGATCTTCGGCGGGTCGTTTTTGCTTTCCAAGAGGCTCTGCGGATCTTCGGCGGGTCGTTTTTGCTTTCCAAGAGGCTCCGCGGATCTTCGGCGGGTCGTTTTTGCTTTCCAAGAAGCTCTGCGGATCTTCGGCGGGTCGTTTTTGCTTTCCAAGAGGCTCCGCGGATCTTCGGCGGGTCGTTTTTTCTTTACAAGAGGCTCCGCGGATCTTCGGCGGGTCGTTTTTGCTTTCCAAGAGGCTCCGCGGATCTTCGGCGGGTCGTTTTTGCTTTCCAAGAGGCTCCGCGGATCTTCGGCGGGTCGTTTTTGCTTTCCAAGAGGCTCCGCGGATCTTCGGCGGGTCGTTTTTGCTTTCCAAGAGGCTCCGCGGATCTTCGGCGGGTCGTTTTTGCTTTCCAAGAGGCTCCGCGGATCTTCGGCGGGTCGTTTAAACGACCCAAACCATATACACCCGTACTTCTGCTTCAAGTGGCAGCGCGTGGTGGCAGTACGTTGGCGCGAGTGTCTCTGCCTCTGTCGCACCCATGCGGCGTCCGGCAGGGGTGCGAGAGAGACAGGGTGTTACTCTTCGGCGGAATAGCTCGGCTGCACGGTCGCTGTAATCGGCTGGATTATCCTGTAGTCTGATTCCGCTCAGTGCATCTCTGTCCCACTGTGTGCCGCGTGCCTCGGGGGTGCGGGGGGGACGGAGCGACATGGTGTCATGTCAACGCGCCCCTCCCTTATCGTGGCCCGCCGTCGTGGCTTTTCGACCCGATTGCACCCGCTAATGAAAATCCAAGCGGTGTCGGTCTGTCTCTCTCGCGCCGCCGCGGCGCGGCCAGCGAGTGCGAGAGAGACAGAGCGAGGACGCCGACGTGGAATCATCCCTGGTCCGTGTCGCACTCCACGGGGCGGGCGAAAAGCGCCTGTCAAAGTTGCGGGGGCGTTGCCACACTTTCCCACACTGGCCGAGCGACAGCAAGCAGACTGATGCCGGGGGTTGTTTTTTGTTCTAATCGCTCGGTCTCTCTCTCGCACCCTGATCTGTACGCCCAATGAGTGCGAGAGAGACCGAACGGCACGCCGTCCGAATGGCGCGTGGCTGCCACGGCAGACGGCATCCGTTTCTCACACTGACGACGGATGTCGAAATTCACACTCTCAGACTCGTACTGAGTTTTTGTTAATTGACGTTTGTGCACATAAATGAGCTTATTCACATTTTTATTGGTAACGGTAACATTATTATCATTTTTTTCTTGATTATCTGTTAAGCTTCTTAACGAAATCCGATAAATGTGCACAATCGTCAATAATTGTTTTTTTTTTATCTTGAATATCTTGAATTTATTGAATATATTGAATATCTTGAATATCTTGAATATATTGAATATATTGAATATATTGAATATATTGAATATATTGAATATATTGAATATATTGAATATATTGAATATATTGAATATATTGAATATATTGAATATATTGAAGTGGGGTCGCGACCCCAAGGTTGGGAACCGCTGACCTAGAAGCCCCTCCCTTTGCCCCGGTTGCGCACTGGTTGCACCAACTCGCACCACGGCAGTGAGCCGGCCGCAATGTGCCCGCGGGGTGCAGCACGTGCAGACAGCCGGCAGCGATTCAAGAGAGAAGCGTCGTTTCGCCGGTCTCGTCTGTCTCTGTCGCACTCATGGGGCCCTCCGTGTGAGGGTGCGAGAGAGACAGGGCGACGGGGTGGCCATGGACCGTGACGGTTCGACGGTGTGGCGGTGCGGCTAATCCCTTCCTGTCAACAAGTCTGGCCCACTAGGAGGGCAGCAGGTCGGGCAATAAACGCCGTATGTCGCGCGGGGGGAGGCTGTGAGGCGCCCCGCGGACTGCGCGCACATAGCAAAGCACCGGTGCCTTCCCACCGCACAGTGACACAGAAGACCGGTGAAGGCGGCCAACATCCCGGACGCGTTTTAAAATCCAGAGTCGCTAAGTTCGACTCGAACCGAACGTGTGACCCCACCAACGGATCGCTCTCCGAACGAGGAATCCAGTGATGGGGTCACACGTTCGGTTCGCGAGTCCCATTTAGCGACTCAGGAGCTCGAAACGCGCCATCGTTCGCGTCTTGTGCTGCGAAGAGGTCGCGCGGACATGTGACGCGCCGCCCCGCCGCCCCGCCGGGAAGGGGAGGGGGAGGGAAGGGTGCCGACAGGGACAGGGGGTGCGCGCGTCCGCTCGCGAGGAACGTGTATACAAGGGTGGTTGACTTTTTAAACGCAGGCAGCCGTGAAATGGTAGAGCAGCGGGGCTGCAAGACAGCGGCGCGTGTCGCGTGTCGCCGTCGACGGCGGCAGTGTTGGGGAAACAGCGTGACAGCGCGGTGACGGGGAACGCGACGCCGCGACGCCGCGGCGCGGGGGCGACCACCTGAGGAGCCCTCGCCGCGGCGCAGTGGGCCAGAGGACCGGCGCAGGCGGCCGAAATAACGCCAGGCGCGTTTTGAGCTCCAGAGCGTCGCTGAACAGGGCTCGAACCGAACGTGCGACCCCACCAATGGATTCCTTGTTCGGAGAGCAATCTATTGGTGGGGTCACACGTTCGGTTCGAGTCCCATTTAGCGACAGTGGATCTACTCTGAACGCGTCTTTAAGGGCGCCGCCTCCACCGGCCGTGTTCTGGCCCACTGTGCCCAAAATTAGAAAAGGAGAACGAGCGAGTTTTCCGAGCCCTTCGGGCGGCGCGTGGCGTGGCGAGGGCGAGGCGCGTGCGGCCGATAAAGGGTTGGATGGCCAACCGACGGGGCCTTCCTCGAAGGTGGCGGCGATCGGCGGTCTAGGAGTGAAGACCCTCCCCGCCTCTGCTGCAGGCGTGGCTACTGGAGGGGGTGAGAGGGACGGTAATAGAATGGTTCGTCTCTCTTATCGCGTTGTCCAGCCCTCCGCCACGCCCCGCCCCGCCTCGCCCCGCCCTGTCACGTCCCACCCCGCCCCGCCACGCCTCCAGCGGCACGGAAGGGATGGCCAAAGCCTGGAATGAGGAGAGCAGCCGTTCGCAGAAGTGTCCGAGCGAACAGACAGGGCGGCCAATCAAACGTTCAAAAAGTTCCGTAAAAATTAGCCTTTTAGGAAAAAAATTCCACGCTTTGACAACAGGTATGCGTACTTTTAATTGGTATAATTCGTTTTATTTCATCACAATTTGCTTTGTTCTCCGATACGGAGGAATACATAGGTGGAAACGGGTTGCTGGCGAATATAACAGAAGAGGGAAGCTCACTTCACATCGCACGTATAACAACGTAGGTCGTATTGGAAACCCATAGTAGATACGCTGTTATGTCAGATGATGCGAGGACATTACTTCCTGAGGCGCCTGCCCTGGTCGTCGTACTGCTCGCCGCTGCGTGCGTTCTCCTCCAGGGACCGGAGGATCTCGGCCGGGATGGGCGGCGGCACGGGCAGGTGGGCGCCGGCCGCCCTGAAGCCGTTCTCGTCGGCCACGTAGCTCACGGAGTAGACCTGGCCGTCGTCGCCGGTGTAGGAGTAGGAGCCCTGCGCGGCCACGGCGGGGCCCTCGGCGCTGTTCACCAGGGCGCCCTGCTCGCTCACCTGGATGCCGTTCTCGGTGGCGTAGCTCAGCTTGTAGGGCCCGGCGGGGTCGGCCTCCTGCACGTGGGACACGATGCGCCACTTGGGGGCGCTCAGGCCGGAGTAGCTGGCGCTGCTGGAGTAGGCGGCGGGCGCGGCCGAGAACTGGGAGTACTGCAGCACGGCTGGCTGCTGCACCGCCACCACCACGGGCGCGGCCACCTGCCTCACGCTAGCGTACTGCTGGCGGTACACAGGCGCGGCCTGCACGGTGTACTGCTTCGTCTTCTGCAGGCCGGTCAGGCCGGTGGCGCTGCCCAAGGAGGAGAAGTGGAAGGTGTCGTCGTGGTAGTCGGCGGCGGCCGCGGCCACCAGGGCGGCGAGGATCTGCAACGGACACACGTCGTCGAGACCAACATCTTCAACAACACCAAGAGCGGCGTGCTGTACAGCGCGGCGGCCTTACCAGGAACTTCATGGTGCTGCTCGGTGGACGCGGGGCGACTGTGTGCCGTGTGGGTCCCCGATCCTGCTATATATACTGCCACCTCCGAAACCGAAACGGCATCGGAATAAAATAGACAAAACCTCGCGGCCAGACTGCGGGAGATATGCGGGATGCGTCCTGTGAGCTGGCGACAACGTGGAGACGAGAGATGAGTCGCCGAGGCGCGGCCCGCAAAGGTTGCTCCGAAAACGAGACCGCGAAAAAGAGCAACGAGTTTGGAAACTGGACGCTCGGGCATCAAGGTCTAGGCGCCACTCGGCCCAAGCCGGCGATTGAATATTTATGCCCGCCGCTTTATCGGAGAAGACGCTCCATACCGAAGGTTGATGAGACCCGGAAGATATATAAATCCGTTTGGTTTTTATTTTTGGTTTTTTTTGCCGTTTTTTTGCACCACGTGGTCATTGCACAGCAATGCACCTGTCGCGAGGCGAACACGTGTCCGGCTAATGAAAGGGTTGGGTGTCTGCGATGTGTGTGAGTGTGTGTGTGTGTTTCTGTGTGTGTATGTACGGGTGCGGTGCCATTGTCCTATTGCGACTGCATTTTGATAATGACCGTATTGATTTATTGGAGCGGCGTGTGTTTTGGCGTGCATGCAACTTTACACTATCCTATTGGAACCATAACCTTGTTGCGGAGAGGGTTGTAAAACTACCCCCTTATCGTGTGTGTGTGTGTGTGTGTGTGTGTGTGTGTGTGTGTGTGTGTGTGTGTGTGTGTGTGTGTGTGTGTGTGTGTCCTCAGGGACCAGCCGGCAGGACAGCCGGCCCCCAGCCTCGTTACCAGCCCCACTCAACCCGAACGGCCATCCATCCGTTCAGGAGATGACTTTATAGAATGTGCCGGGGTTGCGGCTGTAGTATAATGGCGTTGTGGTGGCTCTCCTGCGCGGCGCTCCCCCTAACACGTCCGAGGTCTACGAAAGGACCCGAACGGACTCGAACGGACCAGAACGGACTGTCAAGGTCATAGAATTAATTAAAGTAACCTAAATTCTACGTCTGCACGCGACCGCGTGATGCTGCTGAGGTAGGAAACGCTTAGCTCGCGTGCGCCGTCAAACACTTTTGTTTGTTTACTTTTCATTCAATCTTCTATTATTTGTTTTGGCTCGTTCTTCTTATTGAGATCACATGGCAACTGCCCCCATCATCCTGCCAAATGTCTCCTACTTTAAGAAAGGGGAAAGAAAAAAACCAAACCATGCGGTTTTTTTTATGACAACAAAAAGAAGAGGCCGCAGCATCATTCAGCGAGACTAGTCTTTTGGCAAAACTAGTACGCGGGTGATTCGGTCCGTAAGGTCGCCGCGCCGCGCCGTAAGGAGTGTCATAACAAAATTACGGTTGCGCCAATTATCCCGTTTTAGTAGGTGGCCCCACTGGTGCGTCGCGGGCAGGCCGAGACAGTCGCAGGTGATACGACTCCAACCTCCTCATCTCATCCCTCCCTTCCTCCTCCCCTTCCCCCTCTTCAATTCGACTGCGTCTCGTTCGATGCCCTCCGGCGCACAGTGGGCCAGAAGACCGGCGCACGCGGCCAAAATTCTAGACACGTTTCTGAGAACGGTGCGCTGGCTCGAAACGGTTTCCCACCACGGCTTACAATGGTACTTCGTCCACGCCGCCCCCGCTGAGCGGTCTCGATGCATAAATTGGTATGAATGGAGAGGCACTGCAACCATGCTAGCGCTAACTCAGGCTAGCGACCCCGTGCGAGTTCGTTAGGGCACTGTTAGGGCACGGCACTATTACAGGGCTCGGTGCAGACACGGGGACCTCATGAACAGCCGGCTTCCATCTTGCACGGTTCATAAAGCCGTTGCGTCTTCATTCACACGTCGAATAAGTGTTAGTGTTTTTCCTCTCTCTCTCTGTCTCTGTCTCTGTCTCTCTCTCTCTCTCTCTCTCTCTCTCTCTCTCTCTCTCTCTCTCTCTCTCTCTCTCTCTCTCTCTCTCTCTCTCTCTCTCTCTCTCTGTGTCATGGGTCGGTGCGAGAGAGACAGAGCGCACGGAGATCAAAGCATTCCGTCCAGCGCACAGTGGGCTGGACGCCGGCACCTCCACACCATCGCCGCCATAAAGCAGCAGCTCGTCTGCAACATTAGGTGTGATATTGTGATGCGATGCTCCGACAAAAATCAACACGACTGCGTCAAAAACTCTCCGTTTCTTTTCTCAAATTTTTGCCCTCTTCTCCCCTGCTTTTTACGCACTTGAAATACTAGCAGCCTCTCGCAAACCCAGGTATTTTCCATTTGCATTTATAGTAAAGGTTCAAGGGTCAAGGTTGAAGGTTCGAGGCTCAAGGTTCGAAATTCAAGGTCCTGTCCTATTCTTGGCTGTGCCGCCTGGAAAGCATATTAAAAAGCGGATCCAGTAGTCGACTGTTCACGGAGCTGTCAGCGGGCGTGGAGGTGGTGGGGGCGGGATAGGATTCCGCGTGGGTTTGCGACGCGGGTGGCAACGGCGGTGCGGTCGGGAACATCCCTAAGTCCCTACTTACCCCGCCTCGGCCGGCCTTAGCCAGGCCTTAGCCAGGCGTTAGCCAGGCCCAGCAGGCCGCCTCCGCGCCGAGCGGGCGTCGCTCTGTCTACGGGACGCCCCGTGAGTGCGAGAGAGACAGAGCGACGGAACCAGCCTGTCACAGCCATCCTCCCCTCCGCGCCGCTTCGTGTGGCTGCGCCACCAGCGATAACACCAAGTTAAATTGTACAATCTAATCAAATAATTAGATTCCCCCTCCAGCGGGCCGGCCCGGTCCCGGCACAGGGATTACGGCTGCTGAAAAATGGCGAGCGATCTTCGCGAGAGAGGCCGATGCTTGACGAAGCCGTTGTTGAAAATCCAGCCTTGAACCTTGAATGGAAGTTTTACCGAGGAGCTATGGAGGATGCGTGGAGGCGGATGCTATGACTTTCTAGGGTCGCACTTTAAAGTAGGTCTGAGTAGCAAAACGAGCAACGATCTCATTGAAATGGCCGAGCATGGGATAGAGTAAAGACGAAAACAAATAATGCATAAGTCCGGGATTTAAAAAAATATTTATTTCATGCGGTTTTGTATTGTACTCGTGGTTGTTCTCCGAAACGGAGCAATAGGTTATCACAGACATTACTTCCTGAGGCGCCTGCCCTGGTCGTCGTACTGCTCGCCGCTGCGTGCGTTCTCCTCCAGGGACCGGAGGATCTCGGCCGGGATGGGCGGCGGCACGGGCAGGTGGGCGCCGGCCGCCCTGAAGCCGTTCTCGTCGGCCACGTAGCTCACGGAGTAGACCTGGCCGTCGTCGCCGGTGTAGGAGTAGGAGCCCTGCGCGGCCACGGCGGGGCCCTCGGCGCTGTTCACCAGGGCGCCCTGCTCGCTCACCTGGATGCCGTTCTCGGTGGCGTAGCTCAGCTTGTAGGGCCCGGCGGGGTCGGCCTCCTGCACGTGGGACACGATGCGCCACTTGGGGGCGCTCAGGCCGGAGTAGCTGGCGCTGCTGGAGTAGGCGGCGGGCGCGGCCGAGAACTGGGAGTACTGCAGCACGGCTGGCTGCTGCACCGCCACCACCACGGGCGCGGCCACCTGCCTCACGCTAGCGTACTGCTGGCGGTACACAGGCGCGGCTACCGCGGCCTGCACGGTGTACTGCTTCGTCTTCTGCAGGCCGGTCAGGCCGGTGGCGCTGCCCAAGGAGGAGAAGTGGAAGGTGTCGTCGTGGTAGTCGGCGGCGGCCGCGGCCACCAGGGCGGCGAGGATCTGCAACGGACACACGTCGTCGAGACCAACATCTTCAACAACACCAAGAGCGGCGTGCTGCACAGCGCGGCGGCCTTACCAGGAACTTCATGGTGCTGCTCGGAGGACGCGGGGCGACTGGGTGCCGTGTGGGTCCCCGATCCTGCTATATATACCGCCACTGTTCGCCATCACGCGCGGTCACCTGGTTCTGCCGGTCAAAATCAAGTCCAAATAAAGTAAACAAAAGGCGAACTGGCCTCGTGGCTCTCCGGTCGGTAGTTGGCATATGCATTCCGGACCCGGAGACCGAGGCTCCGGTGACCAAAAGAAACAGAAAAGGGGAAGAAGCGACCCAGAAGCTGGCAAGCACTGCCATATGTAATTTGTGAGAGTATTTTGGAAACTCAAAGATCCTCTCCCACCGTTTTTTTTTTTTTTTTTTTCGTGACAGCCGAGCAAGACAGGACTCGCTGTCTGTGACAGTCGGTGATGCATTGGGTGCCAACATCCCACTGTGCATCCCATTCCAGACGCCTTGGGAAAACGTTTCAGATAAGAGGGAAGTGCCATTCCGACGGGAGTGTGACCAGTGTTTCGCCATCACACTACGAAACAACCAAGCCTGGAATCATCCAACGTCGCGGGTCCGTTGCGTCATTCGCGTGGCAACGTAAATTTACATAGTACAATAACGATCCGGTTTCTTTTTCGTTTATTTGTAACGGTACCTGCCGCGACTTTGCCAGGATTTGCGGTTTTTATGCTGTCTCGACTGGAGCTGCCGAACGCATCACGCTGTGCAGCGCGTGCAGCGCCCTCTCGTAGATTCCGCGGCAACTTTCGGAGCGCGGAGTATCGGCGGCGACCGTCGCGGCTACTCCGCGGCCGCGGCGATACCCCGCGCCCGCGAGCGAGTGGTGGCGGCAATCGGAATAATGTAACGTTGCTGATTTTATTTTCCAATCCCCGTTGCAGAAAATGCTGACCGAATCATTGGTCAAAATATTTCCTTCTTCTGACCGCCTCTCACCGTGCACCGCTCCACAGTGGGTCAGAAGACCGTTGAGGCGGCCAAAATCCCGCACACGTTTTGAGCTGCAGAGTCGCTATATGGTGATGAACGAGGAATCTATTGGTAGGGTCACACGTTCGATTCGAGTCCCGTTTAGCGACTCTGGAGCTCGAAACGCGTCTAGAATTTTGGTCGCCTCAACGGTCTTCTGGCCCACTGTGCCGCGTACCGCCGGCAGGAGTCCACTCGCAGCGCGCCGTGGACGTGGACAGTGTAAGGCCGGAGACGGAACACACGCGGAGACACCTCCTCGGCCACATGTTCTCCGATCGGCTCAAACTCCTTTCAGCTGCTGACCAGCATAGCGGGCATTCTGTGAATACCGCGCATAGCGGAGTGGACCGCGCCCAATGCCTCCTTGTGTCTGGGTGAATATCATTTCACCGTCACGTAGGAAATCACTGTCAATTTCATTGGAATTTTTGACGCATATCGAGATCAAACTATTAAATGTGATAAATTTTAACAAATTGCGATTATAAGGTGATTTGTGAGACCACAGTTTAATCGCTCTCGATACATATTTTCCCTAAAATTTCCGCCTCCGGAGGGCACATTTAACTCACGCCATTCGCATGAATTAATGGATATTGTTACTATGGGGGCCACTCAGGCTATCCTCCTCCCATCTTGACCCCGGAGGATCAAAGAACGATCATCGATGACTGGTTGACTCCAATATGGGAGTCTACTGTCTGTCTCACGCTCAGGGAAGAGGATTATGCCTCATCATCGTGGTTGTTTCTATTCTACTGTTGAGTAGAGAGAAGCGAAGATTAACTACAGAAATGATTCTGTGAAGTATAATCTTAGTGTCGTTACGGTCGGCAGGTCCTACCTAACTGAACTGCCGATCGTGGACCGTACGGCGAGCTAATGTAAAGACCGTGCCTCCTAACCTGCGCGGTGCGATGGCGTGCTCCGTAACACAGGCGGTTAGCAGGGACCGACTGTGGCGTGGATGTGGCGCCACCTCTCGGCAGCGGCGTGCAAAGGGTGCCGCATGGGTGGCCGACCCGCGAGGCGCGGCAAGACGCGGCAAGGCGCCCCGGGGAACACGGTGTCTGCCTGCATCAGGCATCAGGCCGACTGGACTCCAATAGCCCGCGCCAAACCTCACAAAAACTGCAGAAGGTGTTCACCAGACTGGCCGGGAGATGCCATCGCGCATTGTTGGCATTCCTGCCCAACAGTAGCCGCCCCGGGCCAAAGGGGAGCCTGTCTTCTGACCCCACTGTGCGGCGGCTGTGGCCAGGATGTTGTCGGCGTCGTCCACCGTCCTGAAGCCTTCCTTGGCCGCGCTGCGGCTGCTGCTGCGGCGCGTCCCCGGCCGGGCCGGCGGAGGGCTGGGCTGCAGCAGCGACGGTGCGGCCTGCTCGCCGTGCCCGGACCCGCAGGTCTTCCCCCTGCCCGCGCCCGTGCAGACAGAACTCAACCGGCAGATCGGCCAGGAGCTGGCGGCCAGCCTGCAGTACACGGCCTTGGTACTGAGTGCAGCAGAGACAGGACGACGCACAGTCAGTGGGCCAGAAGATCGGTGGAGGCTGTGAAAATCCCGGGGGTTTTGAGTTCCACAGTCGGTAACCAGGACTCGAACCTGGTGGGGTCACACGTTCGGTTCGAGTCCCATTGAGCGACTCTGGAGCTCAAAACGCGCCGCCCGCGCAGGTCCTGTGGCCCACTGTGCGACGGTGCCGTGCCGCTGTCCCCAGGGCAGGCGGCCCAGCTCTCGGGGGTGGCGGTGTCCTTGGTGGGCGCCGCGGCCATGTTCCGCGCCGACGCCGAGGAGGAGCTGGAGCACGCCGCCGTGCTGGGGCGCTGGCTCGTGAGGCGAGGCGGCCACTACGTCCCCGTCGACATCCCCGCCCCGCAGATCCCCGTCTGCCCCGCCGGCCCCGCCTGGGGCGCGCTGCACGCAGCCGTCTGCACCGCCATCCGCATGGAACGCCAGGCAAGGCAGGGCCTGGGGGCCTGCAGACCCACCGCTCTGTCCCCCCCCCCCCTCTCTGCTCCAGGTTCAACTTGAAGGTTGCCTTTCCGTCGACTTTCCAGGTCACAGAGTCTCTCTTGCTAGTCCACCAGGTGGCCCGCCGATGCAAGGACGTGCCCACGGCAGATTTCATTTCCAAAACAATGCTATCGGAACAGGTGATCTGTCGGATTTTCCCCATCTCCCTGGTGTTAATTCTGTTGATTTTAAAATTCATATGGAAACGTTTCCCTTTTCAGGTGCAGGCCCTATACTTCCTTGGCCAGTTGCACACTAAACTCGGGAGAGTGAGAGACTCGCCATGTGGTCTGAATTTTCTTGATGAATCACTGCACTGCAAGTTCAAAAAGAAAAGGTGGATGTGCACAGAAAGAAGTGCGTTAAAACAAAACAAAGAACTTTGATAGTAACAAAACACTTATCATTTATTCATAATACCTCCTCACATCTCGCTATTTAATTAAGAAAATAAGGAAAGTATAGAGAATTAACATAAACATTTACTTCAACATTCATACAGAAGCTAGTAATGTAAAATTCTTATTCCTTATAAAGGAAACTGGGATTTCACAAATTTAGTACTACGTAAGACACTAACATTAAATGACACTGCACCATTAGTGCATCAACTTTAAGACCTTAGAACGGCCTCAAAATTAGCCCATTTCCTTTTTTTTAAACATGATAAACTGCAAAGTAGCATCACAGTATACTTAGTGGAGGTGTGTGTTATTAAAGTGACTTGGGGAGAAAACGAGTAATATCAAAATACCCAAGCAAATAAAAATTGCCTAAAAATTCCTAAAAAGCACTGTAAACCAGATACAGATATCACAAAATTTGTCACATTACTTGTGCATATGATCAAAAAATAAATAACAATAACAAAATAATACAAGCAATTGCTATGATCTAACCCTGATATCTCTCACAATATTTGGATCATCTAGAAATCTAGTACCAACACAAATAGTTGGTGTCTTTGTCCAATTTATTGTATAGTAGTCAGTCTTCAGTGGCAGTTACGGAGAGCTTCATAACTTTGCTTGCTTGACGCAGAACTCTAATCCACGCTATTTCTGATAGCTGGCTGCATCCTCTTGATTTTCTAGGCTCGGTCTGCAAAAGTACAACAAAAAATCCCATTGTTAAATACTGTCAAGTGTAAATACAAGACCAAGATGGATGAGTGAAAGGGTTGCACCTTTGGTTCTACAAGGTATGTGTCCTCATTCTTTACCAGGACTTTATCAGCAGCTTGCAAAGAAATACGAAGAGAACTCTTGCAGTCCTGAGATGAATCTAGGTCTGCATCAGTTTCCTCTTTGACTGTAGTGTTTGTTGGACTAGACAGATTGCCATCAATCTTTTGAGGTACTGAGGAATCAGAATCATCATCACCAATATTGCACCTCCGCTTTTTACAAGGCTGAATTATATCAGATCCACTAGAGTCATTTTCACAAGTATCCTCTTTTTGAGGTCTACTTTTCTTATTTTCCAGAACATCCGTCCTTTTTTTGTATTTCCTCTTTAATTCTGTTCTGACAGGTGGCTGTTGCTGTTTCTTTTTGGAATTTTTCTTAGCAACAGAAACAATCTCATTTTCTTTCCCAGCAGCTACATCATCATTGCATTTGGTTGCAATACAATTATCAGCTTTTGTAAAACATTTCTTCCTGCTCATTAGTTCTGTGAACGCATTTCTTTTCTCTGCTTTGACATTTTCTTCAGTTGCCTCCAAATTCTTGAGTCTGCTGCTTCTTCTTCTCACCTCAGAATGATTCTTTTCAGGGGAGAGATCATTCTGGGGTGGGCTACTTTTGGTGGCAGTCTCCTGTTTCTCTTCCTGTGAACTCACCTTATCTGCTGGGTCTTTTTCGCTTTCATACGCCTCAACGTCAATGACGAGGTCATCACTGTGTGTGCTACGAACATCATCTTCACTAGGAGCATTTTGTTTCTGACTAGAAGCACGATCAACACCCAAGTCTGACCCATCATTGATGTGTTGATGCCCATTGGTAGAGTCAGGTTCCTGTTGCTCTTCGGAGCCTTCAGAATTAGATTCATTGTTATCATTGTTATCATTATTATTATTATCATCGTTTCCATTTCCATGTCCTGCCCCATCATTTCCATTCTCATCATTATCACTATTCTCTTCCCCGTCTTCGTCTTCTCCATCACCGTCATCATCTGGCTGTTCGTCAACTTCATCTTCATCATCCCCATCTTCGTCGTCTTCATTTCCTCCATCACCGTCACTGCTCGCATTATCATCAGACTCGCTGTCATCTTCATAGTAGTTGTTTTGGTCATCACCTGAACCTGAATCACTACGGCTGCCATCTGACTCACTAACAGAGGAGCTATCAGAATGAGCTGCTTCATGGGTGGGACCTTGAAGGTTGTCTCCGTGTGATCTCGCTTTTTTGCATTTAGCAGCTTTAAACGGAACAATCTCCGCATTGGCACGAATGAATTTCGCCAATTTGCGGACAACATTGTAATAATGCGCTGGATTCCTAACCAACTTGACAGGTTTCGATGCGTTCTTTACACCATTACTAGAGGGGTCAGATTTGTGTGTTAACTCCTGCAGGAGAGGCTGCAGAATGCTGGCCACTGAAGGGTCATCTAAAGTCAATCTTTTTACAGGGCTACTTTTGGTATTTTCACTAGAGCTTCCAGACAAAACTTCACTGGCATTTCTCCCTGCCAGAGAATACACTTCCATGTTGCCGCTGAGCACTTCAACAACTCTGGCACTTGAAGCTTCACCTGCAGATATCTTCTGTCCTGGGATGAGTAGAATTGCCTCACCCTCCCCATGTGGACCATCGACTATAGTTTCAGCGCACAGAGTTGCTGACAAAATGCACGCACTTTCATTGACAACTGCAATTTCATCAGCTTCCGAACTAAATGGAGGGCTCACAAGTTTCACAATATTACTAATAGTGGTTGGAGTCACAGGCCTTTCCAGAGGAATTGCACCACCAGTGCTTCCTTTTTCCACACTGGAAAGTGGGACAATATTGGATTTTACAACATTATCAGATTCATTAATTTCTATCACAATCACATTTTCTTCAGGGAGGTGTAGATTAGTTTCATTTTTCTCCTCTGGTAGTGCTACACTGTTGAGACACGTTGTAGCACATGGCTCCTGAGTCTTTCCAGAGGGAGAGTTTTCAATAAATGTCCTTGAGATATCATCATCCATGTCAGCAGCTATCAACGAGCATCCTCTCAATTCAATTAAAGCAGCTTCATCTCCATTTTCTGAAGTCCGTTTCTTTTCACACAAAGCTGTTTTATCAGAGCAGTCTGCAATAACAGAGCCAGTTTGCTGACAGGGAACACTTTCTTCAGCTGAATTAAACATTATGGGCTTGTCCCCTAAATCTATCACAACTCCATCCAAAGATTCCAAATTTTGTTCTTCTCCTGGCAGAGACATATCATTAGCACAGTTTTCAAAGAGTGAGCAAGCCTGCTTAGGATGGACATTTTCTTCAGTTGGATCAGAATTGTTTGCCTCACTGATTTGAGAGTTCTTTTCTACTTCAATTAAAACACCTCCTTGTCCAATTTCAAAAACTTTACCAGTCAAGCTTGAAATAATACTATCATTCTCTCCAGTTGGAAGTGGACATACGCCACCCTCATTTTGCAGAATAACAACATTGTTTTCATTTACAATGTCGACAGAGTCAGAAGAACACACGCCATCTTGTTCAGACGTCACAGAAGTTGAAGAGTTCTTCTTTGATTTGGACATTTCAGATTTAGAGGACTGCTTTTTGTTTTTACGAGTAGGAGGGTCAGGGTTTTCTTCTCTGACGTCAAGCACTTCCACAGTCCGATCCGGTGCTAGAAGGACTTTTTCTACTCCGCGATGAACAAGCATTCCAGCTAGTTTTGTGGCCATGGCTCGCTTGGGCTGACCCTTATCTTTACGTGGAGCCCTAGGTCCCTCTTTCCTCTTCATTTCCGCTCTGCCCTTTTCATGAAAGATGAGGTGTTTGGTAAGTGCTTTCTGAAATAAACCAAGTATTATTAATATGTGTCAAACTAATAGATGAATATAAATGGATGAAACAACAAGAATTAAAGAGGAACCTACCTTGCTGAGAAATTGCATCTCACAACCCTCCCAGCTGCAAGCAAAGCTGGAGGTCTTCTCATGATAAACGCGTATATGACTCCTTAGGTTTCTTTCCTGATAATAAAACCTAACAAGAGAGAAAACACACAAAAACAATTAGAAACAAATAATAAAACTGTGGGACTGAAATCAAGACAAGTGAAGTGACTATATTTAGTGACATACCTGGGACATGAATCATAAGTACATTTGTATATTGTTCTCTGGTCCAAGTGGGTCAGAACATGGTTTCTTAAAGCACCCTGATTCTTGAATTCTTTATTGCAGTGAGCACATTCTAAAGCTGCAGGAAATAAACTCACAAAGTATAAAAAAGGAAAATCAATCCTTGGATATGTCCACAACCTTAGGAAACTCAACATTAACTTACACTGAAAACATTTGTTGTGCTCAGCCTTGTGTTTCCGAAAGGCAGGGTATTTTGAAAAAACTTTTTCACATCCAGATACATCACAGGGAAACTGTTTGTGGGTTCTCATGTGGCGTTTTAAATCCCTGTCAGAGAATACTCCAGCATTGCACTTCTCGCACCTAAGACATACAAATAAGAAAATGTATCAAGAATGGTTCAGATATACATTAGTTCATATGCAAGAAACAGACAGCAGCATCATTTACCTTAATGGTGGGTCTCCATTGTGTTCTGCAATGTGAAACCGAAGCTGCCTGTTCTTAGAAAATTTCTGATCACAGTGGGGACAATGGAATTTCAAATTTTCAACTGAGTGACTTTTATTTATGTGGCGTTTCAAACCAGTTTGAGATTGAAACATTCTATTGCAGCCTACAGAGGGGCATCTGGAAAAGATAATACAGTGTAACAGGATTTACCAAGTATGTAGGAAATAATGTAGGTAACAAATTAAGACACACTCACATTGTCTGACCAAGGATGACAAGATCAGAGTGGGACCTAGACTTGTGCCTCTCCAGATGATTTTTATAAAAGTATCCTTTTGAACACCCATCTTCATCACATTGAAATGGACGAATTTCCTAAAAAAATAAAAAAAAAAATTATTGATAATTTGCAATTCATAAAAATTTAGTAGTACTTGTATTGTACTTGTTAGCACAACTAACCGGTTTCAGATGTCGCTGAAGGTGGGTGCGGAGCCGCCATGGACGATTAAATTTCTTATCACATATGCTACACCGATAGATTGTTTCTGTCGAAAGGTGATTGTGATTAGCCAACTTAAAACACTTGAGCTATGGGACACAAACAATCGATTAATTACCAGGATTATATTCTTCAGCCTCTGTATCTGATAAATCAGCCAAATCCATTTCAACAGAGGCATTTCGCTTCTTCCTCTTGCAGGTCTTTGCTTTAGTTAGGGGAACACGGGGTGTATCTGCCGACTCACTCCCACTGTAGTCCCACTCTACAGATGATGCTCTTTGCCTGCTTTTCCTCTTGGATTGAGTGGCCACCTTGCGCGTCCTACCCTCTCTCAATGAAGAAAAATCAGATTCCACTTCTTCTGTTACAGGCAGGCTTGTTGCAGATAATGTTTTAGCCCCAACAGGGGTTGACTGATTTGCAGGCTCGGTGGGTTTAGATACTTCATCTTTAGGTGTAGGTTCATCGTAATCTGCAATCTTCTTTCGCTTGTCCTTTCCCGACTCCTCCTTGGGTGCGGCAATTGAACTGGGGGCTTCTTGCACCTTTGAACGTGCATGGCGAGAGTGAGACTTCTCTTTCGCAAGAGACAGTAGCTTTGACCAGGGCTCCTTGAAGTCCGGGCTTGTGATTGTGCTGCCATGGTCCTCGACAGTGTCAGGCCTCAAGCAAACCGTCATATTAATGGACCTGCCAACAAAAACAATGAGAGAGTGCTGCCAGGTGTATGCAACAGCCAAGTCGTCAATTCCATTAGCCTGTCGACAACTAGGCTGTGGCTCCCCAGTTGCATTCTGACGGTGCCAGGCCACCGCCAGGGCTGTTTGGCCGGCACTCCGGGTGAGAGGCCACGGTTGTCACCGCTGCCACCTTACCCTGGGCTCGGTGGGGCCGCCGGGGCACTGCAATCTCCTCCAGGACCGGGTGGGCCAGGCGGCTGGGGGTTAGGGCGCCTGGGCGGCTGGCCCGTCGAGGCCGCGCAGGACGCGTTCTCGGCAGCGTCAGCGCCGCGCATGTCCTGCGGAGGCTGGTTCATGACGACGCAGCACGCCATGCCGACGGCCGCGCCCGGTTGCCTCCGCCTAGGGCCTTAAATCCGCCGTCTCAGGCCGTCACAGTGGGCCGTGGCACCAAAACACGCGTCTCGTCTCGCACTCGCCTCGACGACGACACTGGCAGTGACGAACGCCCGCAAGCCAGCAACAGAAACAGATTCGGTTCCCCCCACCCTCACAGGCCGGGAGGGGAGGGTGGATGCATGATGGTGGAAGCATAGTGCGCTTGCTGTGCAGTGGTCTGAGGGCAGCAGCCCAAAGCCGGCGTCAGCAGACGACAGAGACGAGATTCCTGGCAGACCAGACAAAAACAACCCTTCAAGCGTGGCAAAACGGAGAAAACTCGACCAGCAGCAGTAAAACGGATCAACTTTGAGGAATTTACGGAATTGTATCAAATTTTTTCGCAAGAACAAAACTTGAACTAATGTAGAAACCATTAAATGTAAAGTCTGCAAGTCTCACCCAGTAGCCAGTGCAGTGGTAGTAAAAGAAATTCATGTTAAATATCCAACGTAAATGTCTTTTTAAAATATCTGCTTCAAATTATTATGTCTCTATAAAATGTCTGCTTCAAACTTATCAACCAAGGCAGTCAACCAAATTTTAAGTTGATGATGTAATAATTAACACATAACCACCACAGTGAAATGCGACTTATGTGAATTAGTGATGTTGATTTCAATATCCGAACAGGATAAATCAGTTGAGAGCTGGTTACACTGAACAACTGAGATAAGAAAGAGTATTGAACCAATGGAAGACGATCCATTCTTATCTCATAGAGACTTATGACACCAGCCGCAAGAATGTATTACTCATCGTAAAAAATTAAATAAAGCAATACATTTTTCCAAACTGGCTGTGCATCATACATCACATACCACCTTCAAAATTGGGTACATGAGTCGTTTTGAGTCACCCACAGGGTTAACAAACATCTTCCCCATTGGATTTCATGCATCTCAGTGTAAAGACAAAGACCCATTATCCACATCTGATTTATTTTTTATGGTGATAATTCACATGTCAGAAATAAGAGCCTACTGCAGAAAAAAATGGTGCACAACAGAATATTATCTTCTGCTTGTAAGGGACCAAAGATACTGGAATACACAGCATAAAGTAATCAAATCACAATTTTTTTAAAAAAAAAATCAAACAACGAACAAAAAAAAAAAAGATGGGAGAGACTGTGCTTACCTAATTCAAATTCTGTGTAGAATTTTCAAAATATATTTAATTATTTACATTCGAAAACTGGGCATCCTGGCGCGTCAGTACGTCAATACCCCGCGCGAGAGAGACCTCCAAAACATGGGCAAAAGTTTTTCCTTGTGCATCCGAGACAAAAGATTGTAAGAACTTTTCTGCAGAAAAACGGATTTAGAACAAGTTTTATTTTATGGTGTTTTGCTATATCTTGAAAGGTTTCTTAATAAAATAGAAACTGAAGTTGGATGTTGGCATCATTCCCAGCCCCCTGGCTCAAGCGCTGTTTGTCAGAGAAAAAATTCTTAAAGACATAAGTGTTTCAGTTTTGTGAAAGGAATCGACGCGTGCCATCGCCCGAGTCGTGGTTCGAATCTCCGTCGAGAAAAAAAAATTCCATGGGTGGGACCATTTTTGTCAGTTCCATTGCAAAGATGGCATTTTTCCAAAGCGACTGCTTTTTTCCGGGTGCTGATAGGATAAAAATTGACCAAGATACGGTCCTTTAACCATCTGAAAAGTCCATATTTTCCGATAGTCTAATACTCGGCCCTATTAAACCTACAGCGATGAATTTGTGCTAGAACTTATTGTTTTGTGGCGATTTACAAAAATGTAAAGTTTCAGGTCGATATCTCTAACCGTTCGTAAATTACGGCCAAAGTGCAACTTTGAGTTTCGCCCCTGAGGGCGTTCCATGCAACAGTGCTCGGCCCTGCAGCCGCGAACAGGGTGATGGTTTCAAGTCACATTTGTAACTTACTAAAATCCCGTGTAGCATCCAAGTTGGTCTCAAAATGATTGTCGTGCCAAGTAGAAGACGTGGCATCAGGTTCACATCGTATTTCTAGCGATTTTACGAAATAACAACGTTTTAAACAGGTCGCGTCGTCTGCACCCATCCAGGATCTCCCGCCTTCAGGTCGCGTTCTGATTGGCTGCTTCGGACCACCCCACCCTGCCAGTGTGTCATGTGACTACAGCAGCCAATCAGAACGCGAGCTGAAGGCGGGAGATCCTGGATGGGTGCAGACGACGCGACTTGTTTAAAACGTTGTTATTTCGTAAAATCGCTAGAAATACGATGTGAACCTGATGCCACGTCTTCTACTTGGCACGACAATCATTTTGAGACCAACTTGGATGCTACACGGGATTTTAGTAAGTTACAAATGTGACTTGAAACCATCACCCTGTTCGCGGCTGCAGGGCCGAGCACTGTTGCATGGAACGCCCTCAGGGGCGAAACTCAAAGTTGCACTTTGGCCGTAATTTACGAACGGTTAGAGATATCGACCTGAAACTTTACATTTTTGTAAATCGCCACAAAACAATAAGTTCTAGCACAAATTCATCGCTGTAGGTTTAATAGGGCCGAGTATTAGACTATCGGAAAATATGAACTTTTCAGATGGTTAAAGGACCGTATCTTGGTCAATTTTTATCCTATCAGAACCCGGAAAAAAGCAGTCGCTTTGGAAAAATGCCATCTTTGCAATGGAACTGACAAAAATGGTCCCACCCATGGAATTTTTTTTTCTCGACGGAGATTCGAACCACGACTCGGGCGATGGCACGCGTCGATTCCTCTCACAAAACTGAAACACTTATGTCTTTAAGAATTTTTTCTCTGACAAACAGCGCTTGAGCCAGGGGGCTGGGAATGATGCCAACATCCAACTTCAGTTTCTATTTTATTAAGAAACCTTTCAAGATATAGCAAAACACCATAAAATAAAACTTGTTCTAAATCCGTTTTTCTGCAGAAAAGTTCTTACAATCTTTTGTCTCGGATGCACAAGGAAAAACTTTTGCCCATGTTTTGGAGGTCTCTCTCGCGCGGGGTATTGACGTACTGACGCGCCAGGATGCCCAGTTTTCGAATGTAAATAATTAAATATATTTTGAAAATTCTACACAGAATTTGAATTAGGTAAGCACAGTCTCTCCCATCTTTTTTTTTTTTGTTCGTTGTTTGATTTTATTTTTTTTTTTAAATTGTGATTTGATTACTTTATGCTGTGTATTCCAGTATCTTTGGTCCCTTACAAGCAGAAGATAATATTCTGTTGTGCACCATTTTTTTCTGCAGTAGGCTCTTATTTCTGACATGTGAATTATCACCATAAAAAATAAATCAGATGTGGATAATGGGTCTTTGTCTTTACACTGAGATGCATGAAATCCAATGGGGAAGATGTTTGTTAACCCTGTGGGTGACTCAAAACGACTCATGTACCCAATTTTGAAGGTGGTATGTGATGTATGATGCACAGCCAGTTTGGAAAAATGTATTGCTTTATTTAATTTTTTACGATGAGTAATACATTCTTGCGGCTGGTGTCATAAGTCTCTATGAGATAAGAATGGATCGTCTTCCATTGGTTCAATACTCTTTCTTATCTCAGTTGTTCAGTGTAACCAGCTCTCAACTGATTTATCCTGTTCGGATATTGAAATCAACATCACTAATTCACATAAGTCGCATTTCACTGTGGTGGTTATGTGTTAATTATTACATCATCAACTTAAAATTTGGTTGACTGCCTTAGTTGATAAGTTTGAAGCAGATATTCTATAGGGACATAATAATTTGAAGCAGATATTTTAAAAAGACATTTACGTTGGAGATTTAACATGAATTTCTTTTACTATTTGGCTATTGTGTGAGGTGAGACTAGCGGAGTTGCTTTTAATGGTTTGGTGGTTGACAAATGAGTACAGGTGTTTATATAGCGAATTAACTGCTCGTGGCTCTGTTTCCTCCGCTTCGCTACGCTTCAAGGTATTAAGAAAATATTTCAATCCTTGTGATTTTTACTTTGACCATAACCTACTTCTCAATACCTATCTAAATGATATAAGTGGTCAATGAGAGGATTAAATTTATATTGCGGTGCGGAAAATTAACTTAATCTGTAGAAGAATTTGCACGAGGCACTGTCTAAATATCGTAAAGAATCCCGATGTCGAATTTCTAATAATCAGATTTAACCTGCAAACGCTTGCTTTCTGTTTTGCTTGCTTACATTTGTCCAACACCCGGCGTTTAAACTATACCGTCACTTCCCCTCCAGTCTTGCTCCCAAAATAGAGAAGAGGGGAGAGGATCTGAATCTGTTTCTGTTGCTGGCTTGCGGGCGTTCGGCAGTGACGTCACAGGCCACAGCGCTGCCAACCACGGAATGCGAACCGAGCGGCAGCGCCGACGTGCTGGCCGGGAGGCGGCGGCTGCAAGGAACGCCAATCTTTCCAGAATTTTTTCCAAAGAGCAGGGAAGTCCCTTTGTGAAAAATAAATAGCGAATTTCGTCGCTGGCCCTTTGGCGGAAAGGCCCGTGTTTTGGCGTTTTAGGGTGTCGACGGAGCGCCAAGGCCATCCCACGTTTCCGGTTCGGTTTGAAGTACTGACGGCTCGTCCAGCTGGCGGGAAACGTAGACGGCCCATTCAATTGAACGTTGTGCGCAAAAAGGAAAAAAAAAAAAAAAAAACAAACAAAAAAAAACGTGAAGGGGTCGGCAGCCGTGTCCGGCAGGATAGCCTACCCACGCTACCACAGGGGCGTTTGGGGTTCATTTAAAGTGTTTCAGCTAGTAGCTCCTTTGTGAGCACATGACTGTCGTGGCAAACTACTCAGTCCAGACACACGAAGGTGAGTTACAATCAATGAATTTATTGCAAACCCCATGTCCAATTTTTTTTTGCCAAGGCAGATGTAAGAAAAAGTACATTTACTCTTTGTATTCTAAATATATCTATTTGAGGAATAAAACAAATAATCTCTTTTAATTTTGGTCATAGCAATTAAAAACAACACACATCAACCAACTCAGGATAAATAGTAGGAAAAAAGTCCTAGAATCACACTTCAAAAATTCTTTTAAAGACTTTGTAGAAGAACACAGTACTACAAGAAACAATTTACACAATGCAAAATTGATACCATCAGAAAACAATAAAAAAGGTGAGAAACAAATATATTTCCTTCACTCATTATGATTACTAACAGGTGAAATAAATGGATTGTACTTAGATATTTATCATATTTTTATTTGAGTTATTTCCTACCCTTCCCATTATCTGGTTAAATTTATTGGGATCCATGCGAAGAACAAGGACTTTACGTTTGGGGCTAGCAATGTCTTCAAATTCCTTGCTTGGTGCCGTAGCTTGTTTTTTAACAAGATATTTCTCTACAATTGTAGAGACACTATTTTCTAAATTAGGTGGCACTTTATTAGGACTTGTGACATGGAGTGACTTCTGAGAACCAAATTCCAAAAAAGCAGTTAGAAGGTGGGAATCGGATTGGCTCTGACACGCATCGTACTGTGATATGAACTGATTTACAGCTGACAGGTACTTTTGAGGGTCACTTAGAAGTCTTGAGCTGAGGTCACTGAAAACATTATTTAAGTTTTGCCTTGCCATTTCAAGATCTTCACTTTGGTCACCCTCTTTATTCGTTGAATCGTTAATACCTTGGTCTGCCAACTCCACATCGTCAATGGACACGGTGGCGTCAGCGTTTAAAATTTCACCACTGGTAACAAATTCACCTACACATTCTGCATGGTCTAACATATCAGTATTATCTATGTAGTCATCATTGCTAGCCTCACCATGACCGTCAAGTAACTCTGTGTTGTCCATGACAGGGTCTACTTGACTATCTGATAAAGCAGCAGGATTCTCAGAATCATTCACAATAGCAACACCATTCCCCATTTCATCTTCTCTGACCCCTTCACTCTTTGACATAAAATCATATTCATATAAACTATTGATACTTCTTTGTATTTCCTCACTTTCACGTTTGCCATTCAATCCAGAAGCTGTGTATGAATTGCTAACAACATTTTCGGAGTTACAGTCCACATTCTCAAAGGTAGGCATTGTCTGATGGGGACCTGAGTTTCTAGACAAAATTGAAGTTTTTTTCTTGTAATATGACCGTCTGTTTGATTTTTTTCTACCATCTTTAACTTTCCTTCCAACTGTTTCATAATAAAGTCTGTAGCACCATGGTAAAGTAGGACATTTAGCACCATCTTGGATCACTTCTGAATACTTGTCACCATATTCTCTCTGGAGGTCTTGTAAGTGAAGACGTCTAGCAGCAGATGGTGTAATTCTTGCCTTAAACATATTAGAAAACTTTTCTTTAAGTTCGGGTAACGGGCGCCGATGACGGAGAGCTTCAGCAGTGAGTGGGTGGCAGTGGTTGTGATATATTCCAATTACACAGGGGTATTGCCCAAGCAGCAAGTCAGTACTCCTGCATCAAAACAAGAAAAAAATTACAATGCAAAATCAAAAGTACTGCTAAAAATCAAAAAAGAATTTTGTACTTACGATTTCATATCTTTGTTTTTTATGGTAATTGATAACCTAGCTTCACAGCCAAGGTTTCGACCACTTGCTCTCTTGAGAACTTTGTCTTTCTTACAAGAGTTTTTGTGGCATTTGAAGCATTTCTGAAATAACAAAATAGGTATTTTAAATTGTAGAGGAAACAAAATTTTTTAAGTATCTTAAATTGACATTTATGCTGAACAATCTCACCTTGAAAATAATGCGAAAAGAGTTTTCCTTGAAAGTTTTGGTAACACGGAAGTTTGTCCCTGAAATGGCTTCAAAGTCTTGCAACCACTGCAAGGCATCTTCTTTCGTTACAAAAGAAGTACGTACTTCAGCTTTAAATTTTTCGGGATCTTGCAGTTCTTCAAAAGAACTAATGTGATACTGCCATGATTTTGGTAAAATATCCTGAAACAAAGACAGAAAAATTTACAACATGACTTGGCACTGAAAGAAAAGTGGAAAACAAAACAGCAAGTACTTACATCAAGCTTCTGTGGACATGGTAGACTTTTAGGTGGTTCCTCTTTCTTCTTCTTGGGTTCCAAATTTTCAGGCTTGCATCCACTGTATAGCACTATGGGCTCTTTACTTTTCCACAAGGGTCTGGGCTCCCGCCACCATGGTTTGGGCTTTGCATTGACATTCTGCTGTGGCTCTTTGGTCCCAGGTTCTGAAGATTCAGTCAAAGGAGGACTGTTGGAGACTTGGGCTTCAGATGGTTCTTTCTTAACTTTTCGCTGTCTAGCTTTGCTTGCGAATATAGGTTCAGGCGATGGCAGACGTGTTCCAGTGGGCTTCTTTGGTGGTTCATCACTGTCAGGTACATTTGGATCAGTTGGCTTTGGCTTTATCATGAAAACTTTATCACTCAACCTTTCAGCGGTTCCTATGGGGAGGCCCTCAAGAAATACAGGTTCTTGCTGCGTCAAGACAGACGGATCATGTTGGACAGATTGCCACTGCACTGGTTGAGCGCTGACAGGCGTAACTAGGTTAGTTCCAGACAAAACTGTTCCCACAGGAGGTTTCAACAAAACAACACCAAGGTTTTGATTGTTAACCAACTTCACAGCAAGTCCTTTTTTGCCACTGTTGGGAAGTACAGGTTTTGTCAAGGTAGCTCGCACAGGTTTAACAGACCGCCAGTTCACTGCTGGTTGAGCATTGACAGGTGGCGTTGGACTTGATGTAGACACTACTTTACCCACGGTCGGCTTCAACAGAACCATGCCAGGGGGCAGTCTGAATATTCTTGCAGACGAGACACTTGAAGGAACCTCTTGCAGCTGACTGAGGACATTTGCAGGTATGGCGGACAGAGGCAAGTGGAAAGTCTGCTGCCGTTGTCCTGTCGCAAGCGACACAGTTTCCGCAACCGGCTCCATGCTTTTCTTCTCATCCGGCCTGGGAACTGGAAAGTAACCAAGTAAACCTCTTCCTCTCAAAGAATTTCCTCAAGTTTTCTTGTTGTTGTTGAAAATAAATGTCAACAAACAGAAGCAAAACTTTGGACCTGAAAACCGCGCCCGAACGGTAAGACCTTTTCTAGCAGGCTGTGAGCTAGCAGCCGACAAGGCGGGTGTGCCCAACCTAAGAAGAAAAAAAGCTAAGTCATGTATCGGGAATAATTCTACCTTGGAGTCATTTCAGAGTCTTGAGTTATGTCGCGTTGGTCATGAATGGTTGCATTTGCTGTTTCTTCGTAAATTAGGCATAGAAATCCAGTATTGAATTTTCAAAAGATGGTGCCTTGGAGGCAGCAGCCTGCTTCATTCGCGCGAAGAGTTGACGGCGCGTTTCGTCGAATTTCGTGTTTTTTGTTTGCCTGTCCGGCGGTGGCCTGCCGTGCCTAGGGACCCTCTCACAGAGAGGGTCCCTAGCCGTGCCTGCGGCCGTCTCGCAGGCGCTACCGCATTCCCACACCTGCAGGTGCCAAAGGTGTAGGCGGGAAAATAAATCTGCCCCCTGTGAGATTTGAACTCACGACCCCTGGTTTACAAGACCAGTGCTCTAACCCCTGAGCTAAGGAGGCGACTGCGCCCCCCCGCCGCGGAAACTGGTGTGGGATTGGAGGGGGTATCCACTGGCAGCCGGGCTCGCTGGCCATGCCCCCCCCCACCTCAGCATTCCCCTCCCCCCACCCCACTCCATATTATGTATGAATGATGATATGAGCGATCGCAGTCGCACAGTGATGCACTTCCATTTTTGGCAAGTATGAATTTTCTAGGGGGTTCTAGGAGGGTTTTAGAGTCATAAATAAATGTTTTAGGAAATTATACACTTCAGTTTTACATGGTCTTTCCTCTTGAATCCGGCTTTTAACTTCCATCCATACTTACGTCTAGAGTTTAGCCGCAGCTCGTGAAAAAAATGAATCAAAAACCGCGGTCGTTAGTCCTGTGTCACGTTATGGCGATACCCTTGCTGCAGAGACTCCCTGGCAAGGGGAGGTGCAGCGCGCGGAGTAGCGCTACGCGTGCACTGGCGCCTCCTAGCGGCACGGCACTGAAACACACTCCACGCAATCAGAATACAACCGTTCAATTTTCAAGGTAACTTCTTCGTTAGTAATCTGGCTTCTAAGTCGGTTTGTTCTCCATGCCCTTTTCTGTGAGAGATCCGTTCCATTGAACCAAGGTCATGTTCTACGCGAGTTCGTTTTCAAACTTGGCGCGCTTCAGCGCAATGCTCCGCCTTGTGCAGCGCGGGGAACCGCTTGCAGCGGTGCACCGCCGCCCGATGCACAACGTTCCCGTAGCAACGGGCTTCCAGTGTGTTTGTGTTCCACAAGATGGCAGACGGATTTTGTGAGGAAGGGACTGGGACATGTATTTCGAACGAAAAAGCAGGGTCCTCACGAGCGGATTGTAGTGGCGAGTCAGAGGACGGTGTCTTGGATGTGAAACCAATGCAGTGTAACCGGCGCGGGGCAGCCTTCACTCATAAAGATGACAAAAAGTGCTGTTCAAAGTTTGCTAGTAGTGCTGTGGACGAGGAGGAGGCCGTGTGTGTGAACGAGGAAAAGCCACGAAAGGAGCTTTCGATGCAGCTGGAGACCCTGTGCGAGGAAAGCGAGGGCGAGGACAGCTGCCGGAAGAAGAGATGCGCGGACCGCTACGACAGTTCGGAGAGTTCCGACAGGTGCGTACCGAGGACGGTGTACACAAAGGAAGGCGCAGCGGTGCAGCCAAGATGCACCGAGCCTCCTCCCTCACCCCCGCCCCCTCCCGGGTACTCCCAAGGGCCCAAGGCAGCCCTAGGTCCGTGCCCACCGTGCTGGCCACAGAGGGACTCTGGCCGCGTTCAGGACATTGTACTGCAGGACAGGCGGCCGGAGGGGGCTCTTCTAAGCGATATTCTATCACGTTGCAGATGATTGTGGAGGTTATGTTTTGATTCGGGAACATGGCTGCATTTTTAGTGCATTCACTTGGTCGCTTGTTGTTGTTGCTCTTTTGAATTTCTTCAGAGCGGGTCTCAATGTTGTTTTGTTTGACAAAAATACTCATTTTATAATCTAACTTTTCCGTTTTATTGAAGGGAAGTATTTAAATCACAGAGACTACAGTGAGGTTTTCAATTTGCCTCTAGTCTTATGTTCAGGCTGTTCATTCTCTCGCGGCATCCAAATAACGTAGAAGCATCTTTCTTATCTTACTTGTACCAATTCTTGGTATGTCTATCGAATGTAGTTCAAATTTTGTGACACTTCTGTTGTTTTTGTCAATATTCAGGGAATCCAGAATAGTCTGATAAAATAGTTTGACTGAAATTTTCAGTAATCTGACGTGTACAGCTCTCCAAACTAACCCATACAGGTTGCGAGGTCGTGACAGGGCATTCAATCTGCTGGGTTATCAACGACAGTGTCAACAAAACATCAGAACTAGAACTGAGGCAGTCTTCACCTCAAAGGCAGCAGAACCACGGTGTTTCCATTTTTTCCTCAGAAAGAAATGTCATTATCAGTAGTGAGGTCATCGGTTATCAATCACTCTTCTTGGTTACAATGTTGCAGATAGTGGACTCATTTCATGTGGGATACCCTTTGAAAACAAGACAGAAAAATAAGTTGTATAAGCAATATCATTGAAGTAAGTCAGAATGGTGGTTCTTGTCTGCGCCAGCGCTATCTGTACCATACCGGCTCATGTGTCCATGGGGCATCCACTCATCCAACTGACGTGAACTGGGATTTAATTTTCCTCCCCATCTGATGGCCATTGGCCGGTGACGTTCGTCCTCAATTCTCAAGAGCATCTCGGAGTAGCTCGGAGATGGACCGACAATTGGACACAGACACAGGGGCGGCACGGCGCCTCGCGGTGGGGGGCAGGGGGAGGGGGTGTCTTCGTGGCGGGGGGCAGAGAGAGAGAGAGAGAGGGGGGGGGGTGAGCAGCTGTGGTGGAAACAAGCGGGCGGGGGCGCATGCCGCGTGTTGTTGGATCATATGACTCGCGGGCCCCGGCTCGGCTCCGACCCACCGGAGTGTCTCGGCTCGGCTGCACTGGGCTGCACTGAGCTGCTCGACTCGTAACACGCGGTGCGCGCCGCGCTTAGCCGCGCTTAGCCGCGCTCCAGGGTGGCATTGAAGCCGCAGTGCGTTGGACTGGTCTGGCTGGCTGGACGGGGCCGCGGCCATCGAATGCGCGTCTCGGCAACAGCAGCACGGCGTTTTCACAGTGGGCCAGAAGACCGGTGCACGCGGCCTGAATTCTAGACGCGTTTTGAGCTCCAGAGTCGCTAAATCGGACTCGGATTGAACGTGTGACCCCACCGATGGATTCCTCGTTCGGAGAGCAAGCCATTGGTGGGGTCACCTGCTCGGTTCGAGTCGTGTTTAGCGACTCTGGAGCTCAAACCGCGTCGAGAATTTTGTCCGCCTGCGCCGGTCTCCTGGCCCACTGTGCGTTTCGTCGCTCCGTCTCTCTCGCACGCATGCGGAACGCCCCATGAGTGCGAGAGAGACAGAAGAGCTTCTGTGTTCGGCTGGCGGTGCCCCGGTCTGCAAAGCGACCCCGTCCAGTCACCTTGCCGCCTTGCCTCCTACCGTCTGGGCACCCCGCGACGGCAGACAAGTGCAGGCTGCACCCTGGCAGGGTGTCTCTGCAGCCCACCCCCCCTCCCCTCTGTCCCACTGTGCCGCCACTTCCAACCCTTCCTGCCACGCCAGTCCGTGCACTGGACAGCGGTCACTTTGATTTATGTGTTCATTTGTTCCTCTCGCGCACCATGGAAAAGAAGCGTGTTGATGCTCGGCACGGAGCAGCAGGCACAATATCAACCGTTCGTCTGTCTGTCTGTCTGTCTGTCTGCTCGTTCGTGACGTCAGTGCGTCCTGATATATCTGTCGTCTGCTTGGCGATGCGCATAGGTCATCCGAGGGTAGACGCGAGCCTCGCCCCGCCTTGCCCCGCCCCGCCCCGCCTTCGTCGCACACCACGCCCCACCCGCCTTTATTCTGTCCACGTGTGCTGGCTATGAATTTCAGTGCATCGCGCAGGCAGATCCAAGCTCGAGCCGCGCAAACAATTTATTTTAAAAAAAAGAAACAAACACACCAAAAAAAGTTACACATTGTAATGAAAATGTTCTCAACAACAAGGCAGTGTAGGGCATAAGAAGATGACCTCTGTTTGAATAATCGCGTTTGTGTGACACATTTTTTGATGCATTTTTCCAATTTTTTTTTTTTTACACACCTCTGCTCGCGTTAGTATGAATTTGTTCAGCAAACAGCGGCTGTGCTCTTCTCCAGTGTGTGTTGACTCTGCACCCCTCCCTTCGCTCACCCCTCCCCTCCCCTCACCCTCATCTCTTTCTCCCTTTACTTCCCCTCCCCTCCTTCCCCCTGATCGCGTTGTGTCGATGGGCAGGACTTCCGGGGCGTGGCCACACCATGGCGCTGCGGATACGAATTCCGAGTTTGTTTCTCCTCTCTATCGCACTCGCGTCCCGCATGGTCGCGACAGAGACAGGCTGCACAGTGGGCCAGAAGAACGTGTGACCCCACCAATGGATTCCTCGTCGGAGAGCGAATCCATTGGTGGGGTCACACGTTCGATGTTCGAGTCCGATTTAGCGACTCTGAAGCTGAAAACGCGTCTAGAATTTTGTCCGCCTGTACGGTCTTCTGACCCCCTGTGCGATGCACCCCATTCCGTTTTCTGCCTGATTTGAGGCGCCGTTTCCACCCTTTCACGCGGAGCGCTGATGCGGTTCGCGGCGTTACAAGCAGTGGGTGAGGGGACCCAACAGCTTCCTTTTTTTTTCCGCACCATTTTTTTCCCCCATTCCAAGCATTCGCTCACAATCAAGTAATTACGGTTTGATTCACCTCCCTGATTCGAAGCTGAGTCGAGAGAGCGCGCCAGCTCTGGCCGGGCCTTACGCCTTGTGTGCGTGTGTTCGGTCTGCCGTTTCTTGGCTCTCCTCGTCTACAATGTGAACAAATCGCTTTCCCGCGACACGCGATTAGTTCCGGTCAAGCCTCTCACTTTGATGTTGGCAAAACGCACGACTACTTTGCCCTGTAAACAGCAAAAAGCTCCACTTCCCCGTAGAAAAATTCTGCAGCGGCGCCTGCACTCTCCCACCCCCGCCCCCTCCCCAGCCCTCTCCATAGGTGGATCCGCCACTGGTACAACATCCTCCTCCCCCCATTTTTTTTTTTGGAGACTCCTCTGGCGCGTTTTTCAAACGGCTCCGCCTTATTTTCCTTCCGATTTTCCTCCTCTTCTCTTTCGGGATCTCCGCTCCGGCCCAGGAGGGCGTTAGCGATGCCGACGCCTCCTTTGAGGCGCCGCCCGCTCGTCTTAGCCTTCCCCCTCCCTTCCCCCTTGTGTCAACCCGCTCCCCTTTGGCCTCGCGCTCACGAAAACTCAAAAGTGGCAAACTCCATTACTCTGCCAAAGCGCAAACAATTTCTTTTTTATTTATTTGTGCGTGTGCCCCTCCGCGTGGTGTAAAATTGCTTCTCTGCGTGTTCCCCCCCCCCCTTTGTCTCTTTTTTTTTTCGTTGTTGTTGAAAATTTTGTTTCTCATGTTGTTTTTTTTATTTATTTCGGCGACAGACCGACGACGACCCCCAATTGATCGCACGTGACTTGTCGAGTACTCTGATTTGCCCCGGAGCCCCCTTCCCCTCTCCTCCTCCTCCTCCTCCCCCTCCTTCCTCCCCTCCCCCTCCCCTCCCCTCCCCCTCCCCTCCCCTCCCGCTCGCCTCCAAGACGGCCTGCTTCCGGCCCGCGACGCACACACGACGCGGCGAGGCATGCATTCATTCATTGATTGACTCATCGCGCGCGTCGGCGCGCGTCGGTGCGCGGCGATGGCGATGGCGAGGCCAATATAAGCGGAGCGCAGTGGAACAGCGAGGCAGCGCACAGCGCAGCGCCCCCGCAGTGAAGCAACGCAAGCTGTGCATAATGAATGGCGAATTGACTCGTGTTTCGTCCGCGGAAGTTGTAGCGCCGTGTGTGTGTGTGTGTGTGTGTGTGTGTTGTGTGTGTGTGTGTGTGTTGTGTGTGTGTTGTGTGTGTGTGTGTGTGTGTGTGGTTAGCTCGGACGCGCCGCCCCCGCGCTCGCTGACAAGTCTTGCCCCTTCGACGCCCTGCAGACCATGATTGCCAAAAGTCGTTCTTTTGGCCGCTCTCGCTCTGTCCTCTCTCGCACGGACCGGGGGGCTCCCCATTTGAATGATTGGCCCCCGTGGCGCTAAGCGCCCCTTGCAGCCCGCGCTATGGCAGCATGCTGGCAGCCTAGGCCGCCTCGCCCCAGCCTCACCCCTCGCGCTGATCAATAGAGGGTGGTGGGAGCGCAGCGCGGCCTAAGGCGGCCGCAGGGTGGGGTTGTTGCCGCACGGGGCGCCCAGCCGGCCGCGCTAGCCGCGCTAGCCGCGCTCCAAGTGGAAGCTGTTATTTTCAGGGATGGGTACAAACCGCGCCGATGTGTGCACCGCGGAGGGGGGACGGGACGGTAAGAAGGGGGGGGGTCGGCTGCATTTCCGGGCGCAGTAGGCGCTTTAGGCGGAGTCTGAAAGTAGCGCCTGTTACTTTGGGAAGGTGGTTATTTCACCCTGTGTGGGAAGTGCGTCCTCTTCGGCCCACTTTCGCCACTCTGCTCCCCACTTGCCCACTCTTCACTCTCCCACTCTCCCCACTCTTCCCACACGTCCTAATCTCCTACTTTCCCTCTCTCTCACTCACCACTCTTCCACTCTCCCCGCTCTCCCCGCGCTGCCCCCTTGACTCTCCCTGACCCGTGCCGCGGCGGCGCCAAGGCTTGGAGCACTCGATGTCGTCGGGGTCGTTGTTCACCCTCTCAGCCGGCCCGGCCCGGCCCGGCTGCCTGGCTCCAGACGCCGCTCCGGCCGACTGGTTCCGCCGCCGCGCACCGCTGCCGTCGCTCTGTCTCTCTCGCACTCACGGGCGTGCCGTATGGGTGCGAGAGAGACAGAGCGACGGAGCGCTGATCAGCCTGCGCATGATAGCAGCGTCGATACCCCCCACGTCGCTCCCCCCCGATGAGCCACAGTGGGCTAGAAGACGGCTGGTAGTGTTCGAAACGCGGGGACGTATTTTGAGCTCCAGAGTCGCTAAATGGGACTCGAACCGACCGTGGGACCCCAGCAGTTAATTGCTCTCCGAACAGGGAATCAATTACGTTCGGTTCGAGTCCCATTTTAGCGACTCTGGAGCTCAAAACGCGTCTGTAACATTGGCCGCCTGCGCCGGTCTTCTGGCCCACTTTGCGTTCGTCGACGCGCGGGGTAGCCGCGTTACCCTCCGACCGCGTGGCCACTCAGGCCGCTAAATAAAAGTTTTCCGCGACGACGTGACGGCGAACGCCGTCCTGGGCGGCGGCGGCGGGTCGCTCTGTCTCTCTCGCACCGATGCGGGACGCCCCATGAGTGCGAGAGAGACAGAGCGCCGAGCCTCGGCATCAGTCCCCACAGAGGACGCGCAGCAGACGGGCGTCGCCGTAGGGGGAGGGGTGGGGGTGGGGGAGGGTGTGGTGGGGGTGGGGGTGGGGGTGGTAGGTGCGGTCGCCAGAGGGGAGCGGCGCGTGCGGCGCTGCGGCGGGGTTGCAACGTTTGGTCCAGACCGTGGGAAAGGCAGTTGTTGTTTTTGTGCGACGTTCAATGTGAGTTTCTGTATGTGTCGCTCGGTGCGGCCACTGCTTTGCATTTGTGTGGGTGGGAGTTGTGAGCGCGGAGTGAAGGGCGGGGGCGAGTAGGTGCCTGTCTTAGTCTGTGGTGGGTGACTGTGTGTGAGTGGGTGGGTGACTGTGAGAGGTTGGCCGTGTGAGTGACGGAGTGCGTGAGAGAGTGACAGAGTGTGTGGCTTGCTTAGTCACTCTATCAAAGCTTCCCGCCGATACGGCCCTGCCTGTGTTTGCCGGGGTGGCCTGGGACGTGGCCTGGGACGTGGCAGGGAGGCAGGGTGCGTTCGGGAAGTGCTTCCTTCCTCACCGTTTGACCTGCCCCCTCACCCCCGCTCTCTCTCTCTCTCTCCTCTCTCTCTCTCTCTCTCTCCTCTCTCCTCTCTCTCTCTCTCTCTCTCTCTCTCTCTCTCTCTCTCTCTCTCTCTCTCTCTCTCTCTCTCTCTCTCTCTCTCTCTCTCTCTCTCTCTCTCTCCTTACCTCATGGCAGCGGCACGGCGGAGGATGACTCATTTGCGCGATGATGAGCCCCAATGAGTGACTTGCAAATCCAATCTCGAGTAATTTTCTCATCCCTAGCAGGGGTCGGCGACGCCCTGGAAGTGTCCCGAGGCGACGGCGAGGCGACGCACAGTGGCGGTGGGCCGGGCGGTGAGCCGGGCGGCGCCGTTGCGTGCGAGAAACTGTCGAATCGCCTTGTGTCAACTCATTAACGGAAAGGCCGGAAACGTATAACGAAAGGGCGTGAGCGAATGGCACACGCGTGTAAACACCGCGACCAACACGCCCCTCTCTCCCTCCCCCTTTCCTTCTTTTCCTCTTTCCCTGCTCCTTCCTCCCCCACTCCTACACCCGGCTAATGAAATTCTCCCACCCCGAGCGCACTGGCGTGCACTGGACGTGTTGACCTCCGCTACGCGGCGCACTCAGGCTCGCGACGCGGCCAGCCTTCGCAGTACAGTACACCGTGTCATCCTTGTCACGCTTTTCCGGGCGCTTTTCCGGCGTGTGCCAGACTTCCCGCACTTATTCCGGACACTTTTTCGCGGCGTGTACCAGACTTCCCGCACTTTTCCGGCTTGGCTAGACTTTTCCGGCTTGGCCAGACTTTTCCGGCTTGGCTTGGCCAGACTTTTCCGGCTTAATCCCAAACTCGTCACACTTTCCAAGCTTGAGCCAAACAGGGCACACTTTTCCGGAACCACTTTTTCAGGACACCTTTCCCGCGTGCATGCGAGACGTGTCACACTGTGCCCGTCGGACTTGTCCCACTGTGCCTGTCGAACTTGTCGCTCGCTCTTCCAGCGAGGAATGCCGCGTGATAAGGGCAGCCGATAAGTGACACGCTTGTGCGCAGGTGCGGCGCGGCGCGGCGCAGGTGTGATGGAGCACAGGCCACTCGAACGCGCTGGCCCACTGTTGCACTATGACGGGCTCACGTCTCACCCTGTCATTTTCCGTGTTTCAGGTGGGTGAGGGGTGCTTGCATGGAAGTTGGCGGCCGGTCGCTGTTCTGCAAGGAGACGTAAGCGGATGATCAAAGAAAATGGACCGACATCGGCTACCAATAAACTTTTTTTTTTTTAAATTTAAGTTTTGTTTTTTTTTTTTTTTTTTTTTTTTTTAAATTTATTAGCAAGTATATGGCGCACTTGAGTCTCTTTCTTCTCGGACGTGCGTGGCTTCCTGCCACCTGTAGATGTCGCTGGCGACGGCCGCCCCACCGGATGCCCTGATAACGCACACGGGTTAATGAAAGCGAAAAGTCGGTTTCCTAATGCGATGCATAATGACCGTTGAGGGCGGTCAGGTACCTCACCGCGCCGCGCTGGGAGCCCCCCGGCCTGACGTGGGAAAACAGAGCGCTCTGGCCGTAAGCTGGCAGCTTAGGGGCACAAAGGGAAAAGATAGTCGTCGCTGTGTTCTCTGTCGCCCACGCTCTCCATAGGAACGCTGTTCATTAATTGAGTTTTAAATTCAATCGCCTAATTTAGCTACACCCAGAAAAATGATTTCTTTGATTTCGAGTAAAAATATTTTTTTCTTGATTAAAAATATTTGATTCAAGCTAAACTGAGTGTCAGATCAATGCTAATAGGCTTTGCATTCATTCAACTCTAACCACATCAAGAATATCACTACTTCACCCAAAGCAGAAATTTACTTAGGTATATTAATTCAAAAATTACTTATTGCATCAAGTAATTTTACCTGATTCAAGAAATCATTTTTCTGCGTGTATACAGCGCCTTTATGAGATTCAGCCGATTGAAGCTGAGTTAGCACTCCCACGTCGCCCGGCCCCACCGCACGACAGCGGGGACAATTCCATTTTATAATTATCAAACATATTGAAAGAGCAGCGCCCTTATCGCCCACCGTGATTTATGAATGGAAGGGGAAGGGTGGAGCAGGCGAGGAAGATAAAAATACAGAGGAATAAAGAGCGCGTTTCCGGTGGCCGCCGTGCCCGCCGTGCCCGCGGCGGCCCGTTTGTGCATATTTTCCACCTAATTAAGCGAGTATAAGTATCTTCGCATCAACCACAGCACCTCTGGTGAAAATATTGCCAAGTCTTTGGAGCAGGTATGAATACCTTTTTGACTTGTTTTCTTTGTAACGCCTTGTTACCGCTCGTTACGTGGCGTTACCGCGCCGTTACACCCGAAGGGGCGCGGCAGGGAACGGCACGCCACGGAACGCCACGCGCAACCGACTCGGCGTTGCGCTGGTCAGGGCTGCAGTGTTCCGCTCGCTGGGCCCTCTTTGCACGGGAGCGGGGGGCTGCGGGGGCTGCGGGGGCTGCGGGGGGCCCTCTGGGGGGCAGGCAGCCTGTGCAATGGGGCAACGACTCTTCGGCCACGCCACTGTGTAGAGCAGTGGCGGATCCAGATAATACCCGGTCTCGGAGGGAGGGATGAGTAACGTGTCACTTTTTGCCTGCGTACAGGGGTCAAGTGTGACTTTGTGCGTATTTTTAGGCAGCTATTTGAGGGTCAAGATGTGTGAGTGTGTGTGTGGGGAGAGAGAGATAGAGGGAGAGAGAGAGAGAGAGAGAGAGAGAGAAGGAAGGAAAATTCCCCTCTATAGTCTATTCCCTATAGTCTCGCCGTATTGCTCCTCGCCTTGGGCCCGTACGGCTGCCTGCCTGGGCTGCCTGCACGCTCGCCGCATTTCAAGCAGTTTTGCAGTGCAGTCGCGCCAGGCCGGCAGGCAGGGCTGCCGCGGGGAGAATAAAGGAATAATGGCACCGGCTGATGACCTCGCCGACAAGCATAGCGTATAGCGTGGCGTACTTACGTAGCATGGCGAGCCCGGGTGACATTGAGTCCACCGCCCCGCCCGCCACGGCTTCAGGTTTCTCATGTGTGCCGCTGCCGCCACTTCTAGAGAAGGATACTGTACTGGGTTCGAACACGCCGCCGTTGTCGTTTTCCAAAATGTCCTGCTGGGCGCTTTTCTTGACGGCGTTGTTGTTGTTGTTGAAGTGAAGGGGGCTTATGTCCTTGTCTATGGCGGCGTGTGTGTGGGTGCGTGTGCGCCGTGTCGCCTCGTTCTCTCTCTCTCTCTCTCTCTCTCTCTCTCTCTCTCTCTCTCTCTCTCTCTCTCTCTCTCTCTCTCTCTCTCTCTCTCTCTCTCTCTCTCTCTCTCTCTCTCTCTCTCTCTCTCGCCCCCTCCCTCTCGACTTGCGTAAGACTGCGCTTGGCATGCAGCGCTGCATTGGCTGCACTGCACGGCCGTTGCTGCTCCGCGTCGTCATGCAGTGGGCCAGAAGACCGGACTCTAGACGCGTTTTGAGCTCCAGAGTCGCTAAATGGGACTCAAACCAAACGTGTGACCCCACCAATGGATTGCTCTCCGGACAAAGAATCCATTGGTGGGGTCACCCGTTCGGTTCGAGTCCCGCTTAGCGAATCTGGAGCTCGAAACGCGTCTAGAGTTTCGGCCGCCTGCGCCGGTCGTCTGGACCACTGTGCACCGCTCGGCCACGATGGCGGCGGGGATGGCCTCGACGGCCACCGCGCCGTTGGTATCCACGCGTAGACTGGCAATGGCGGGGCATAAATTGCTGCACGTTGCACCGCGCTGCGCGTCCAAGTGGAGGGGGCGGGACGTCCCCGCGCGCCCTCGGCCTCGTTCTCCACGTTTGCCCGATTTGACTGCAGTCGCAGCACCTGTGTCCGCGCAGCTACGCGCAGCCGGATCCACGCGGATGTGCAGGTCGGGCTGGAGGTTGCAGTCGAAGCAGCGTAATGGCGGTGGAGGAGCACGGCCGGGAAGGAGCACTGCTTCCCGAACTGCTTCGCCGGGCCGTTGCTGTGCTGCTGTTGAACATCGCGTAGTTGTGGTGCATCGGGCCCAGCGGTGCTGGCTGCGGGAGCCGAGCCGAGCCGAGCCGAGCCGAGCCGAGCCGAGCCGAGCCGGGCGGGAGGCGCGTCCCGTCACGCTGAGCGAACTTGACATTGGCCGGGTGCTTGCGTCACGTCCCGGCGGGTACCCGGTAGCAAGTAGCGAGCTCGACGGAGAGAGAGAGAGAGAGAGAGAGAGAGAGAGAGAGAGAGAGAGAGAGAGAGAGAGAGAGAGAGAGAGAGGGAGGGAGGGAGGGAGGACACCGCCAGGCTTTCTTCCTGCAGATTGATTCTGTTGTCATCCTACTGTTGATGGTTGATTTAGCTTCCATGCTGGTACCTGTTACCCGTCCGTTACCTGCTGCTGGTTGATGCCGCCGGTTGTTACCCAGGCGTTACCCGCCGCCACCGTTTGTTACCCTCTCTGATTACCTGCCTAGCAACACCGCAAGTCACGGCGCCGATTCAAGTGTCCTTGACATTGCTTCACTGGACCACAGGCACTCGGTGCGCTGCGTACAGTCGGCGTCAAGGTGTTCCCGCGGAGTCTGGGAAACGAGATCGAAAGCGGGGCCTCATCACACAGTGGGCCAGAAGACCGTTGAGGCGGCCAACATCCCGGACGCGTTTTGAGCCGGAGAGTCGCCGAATGGGACTCGAATCGAACGTGTGACCCCACCAATGGATTCCTCGTAAGGAGAGCAATCCAGTAGTGGGGTCACACGTTCGACTCGAGTCCCACTCAGCAACTCTGAAGGTCAAAACGCGTCTAAAATTTAGGCCTCCTCAACGGTCTTCTGACCCACTGTGCATCAGGTGCATCAGGTGCCTATAGGCACCTATAGTTACGACGGCAGGAACAATTTATCTTCTTTTTTGACGAGTGCAAAACGACGGGAACCGTTTCCTTTTACTTTTTTGTCCGTCCCCTTCTGGTCTTTTTTTTGCGACACGATTTGCGAGGCTGGCGATGCACCGCGATGGCCTTGGGTATGCACGTGCCCCGCGCCAAGTCGGCGGCGGCGGGACGCCGAAACGGAACGACTCGGAAACAGGAATAGTAGCTCTGGACGGAAAAACTGAGAGAACTGCTGCATGACGCTTTAATATGCTTAGATGTGTGTGTGTGTGTGTGTTTTTGCCTGTCTGTCTGTAAAAACTTTTTTTTTTTACTAAAACAGTCTATTCCTACAGTCTGTCTCCGTGTCAGTCTGTCTCTCGTCAGTCCGTCCGTCCGTCCGTCTGTCTGTCTGTCTGCCTGTGTTGGCGGTGTAGGTGTCAGCACGCGCTGCTGCCATGATGTTCTAGCCTTGGCTAGCTAATGTGGAGTCATTATAACTGGCGTGTGCATTGTCTTGAGGTGAGGACGCCGCCGGGGATTAGACACCTCCTCAAGCTCCTGTTTTTTTTTTCCCTTTTTTTTTCTCTCCCTTTTGCTGTCAGTTCGCTCATCGCATGAACGTGCGGACGTACATACTGCGCACAGTGGGTGAGAAGACCGTTCAGAGCTCCAGAGTCGCCAAATGGGACTCGAGTCGAACGTGTGACCCCCGCCAATGGATTGCTCTCGAAACGAGGAATCCATTGGGTGGGTCACACGTTCGATTCGAGCTTCCCATTCAGCGACTCTGGAGCTGAAAACGCGTCTGGAATTTCGGCCGCCTCCACGGTCTTCTGACCCACTGTGCTGCGCGGCGGCATGCCGTCGCAGAAAAAAAAGAAAGATGTATCTTATCTTGCAGTTCACGCGCGCAGTGGTCTAGCTTCCCTATTGCCGATTAGCCTCGCACGCGTCGCCAACCTATTTCCAGTTGGCCTTTTTCCTTTCGGTGTTTCCCTCTCTGTCGCGCGGCACGAGTCGAACAATGCGGGGTCGTTAACTTTCGTTTGTGAACGAATAAAAAAAATAATTTCTAAAAATAATTAATTCAGTGCGACGCCTATCCGCCCGCACGCACTGCACCAATTAGGGGGACCCACTTGCCTCGTTACCGAAAGCAGCCGGAAATTCGCGGCCCGTGGATGATGTGTCTCGCCTCGCGTTATTTTGAGCGCGTGTCGAGAGAGAGAGAGAGAGAGAGAGAGAGAGAGAGAGAGAGAGAGAGAGAGAGAGAGAGAGAGAGAGAGAGAGAGAGGGGGGGCGGGCGCCACCCCACGTGGCGACAGGTCCCCAACAGAGAGTGAGTGATAGACGCTCGAAAAAGAGTGTGTGTGTGTGTGTGTGTGTGTGTGTGTGTGTGTGTGTGTGTGTGTGTGTGTGAAGCGACAAGGAGCATATGAACGTCCTGCCCCTAATCCCATGCCTCCTCCCCCTCCGCGCCTCCTCTTTTATCCCCTTTCCTTCTTTTCTGCTTCTTTCCTCCATCTTTTCCTCCTCGAATGTCAGTGTGAAAACACGGAAAAAAACGGCGGTTTTGCAGATGCGAAGGTTGCCAAGGGCATTCCGATTCCACTGCAAAGGCAGTTGCGAAAGACAATCGAGTCCGTCGACGGTGCAGTCCAGGGGCATCCGCAGGCAAAGGGCGGTGGCGGCGTCACCGGAGCCCCATTGTCGGAATGCGTGTCCGGTAGACTTCTGGCCCACTGTGAGTCGGGGCCTCTACTCGGCCCGGCCGTGCCGAGCCGCGGCGCCACCGCTTTGAAATTGGTCAGCGATTTTGGCCGCGTGTTCCGCCGCAACGGCTTGGCGCGGCACAGTGGGCCGGAAGACCGGCGTAGGCAGGCGACTCTATAGACCTGCGCCGGTCTTCTGGCCCACTGTGCTCGGCGTGGCTCAGCGTGGCTCGGCGTGGCGGACTGCACTACCCGCCCAAAAACGAAGAGGCGTGGCGGATGAGGGCGGCGTGATGATGAGTCAGGCGGGAACCAGTCCGACAAAGAACTGCATGCCGCTGGGCCTTTCTCCAGCAGAGCTCCAGCGAGACTCCAGCGGCGGGGACCCAGAGGGCCAGCGAGGTAGGGCTCCGGTTAGCAGGTCCCAGTAGGGCTATGGAAGGACTCCAGTAGGGCTCTGGATGGACTGCAGTGGAGCTGGGCTCCAGTAGGGCTCTAGAGGAAGGGAGTCAGGGAGGAGGGAATTCCCGGCCAGTTGGTCGTAGGGCTTCACGAGGACTCCAGCACGGGTCTAGCGCGGCGCGGCCCCCCTCCTCGCTTGTGCTGACTCGGCCACTCAGGGGGGACTTTTAGAAACTAGTCCTTACATGGCTGTCGGTTCGGAGCCCTTCGCCCCGTTGTGTGTGTGTGTGCGCGCGCCCCCATATCTATTTGTGTGTGCATGTGCGTGTGTGCGTGCCGGTGCATGTGGGAGAGGGGCCTGCGTTGTGTATCCCACAGCAGTGTCAGCTGGGCTGCTTATTTTGTTGGATGTAAACACGCCGCGCTCTGTGAACTTTGTTTTGGTTTCCCCGGGACGTGACACTTGGGCCCGTGGGCCAGCTAGAGCGAGCAGCGGCGGCCCGAGGCCCACGTGCGGTGTTTGAAAACAGCCGCGCAAGCCGCGACAGTTGCAGGCGCGGAACCATAGGGGGTAACGAACCCCTCCTTGGGCACGGTGGGCCGCACAGTGGGCCAGATCTATACACGCGTTTTGAGCTCCAGAGTCGCTAAATGGGACTCGAACCGAACGTGTGACCCCACCAATAGATTCCTCGTTCGGAGAGCAATCCATCGGTGGGGTCACACGTTCGATTCGAGTCTCATTTGGCGACTCTTGGAGCTCGGATCGCGTCTCGAGTTTTAACCGCCGCCACCGGCCTTCTGGCCCTGCGGGCCTCCTGGCGGCGATCCGCGTGGGACTCGTCTCGTCCTCACGGCCTCTGCCGGCTGAACGAGCCGCTCTGTCTCTCTCGCACCCCAACGGGACGCCCCGTGAGTGCGAGAGAGACAGTGTGCCTGCAGCGCCGCCGACGGCCGAGGAGGTGCACGGCTGCAGGCGGTAGCCTCGTCATGCCTAGGGTTTTGTTAGAGTAGGGCCCGTTAGCGGGGAGGGGGGGGGGGGGGCGTCGTGGCTTGAATGCACCTCAGTGTGCAGCGCGGCGCGGCGGGCCCTCCGTCCTCGGCCGGGCCTAGCTGGCCCAATTCGGCCCTTTCCTGCGGGGAGGGGGCGTCGGGGAGAGGCCCCACAGTGGGTCAGAAGACCGTTGAGCCGGCCAAAATTCTAGACGCGTTTTGAGCTCCAGAGTCGCTAAATGGGACTCGAATAAAACGTGTGACCCCACTAATGGATTCCCCCGTTGGGGTCACACGTTCGGTGTTCGAGTCCCATTTAGCGACTCTGGAGCTCAAAACGCGTCTAGAATTTTGGCCGCCTCAACGGTCTTCTGACCCACTGTGGGGCGTCGGGCAGAGGCCCCAGAGTCCCCCCCTCCTTTCGGCGCCTGGTGTTTGCCCCCCACACGGCCGGGGCGCGTCCACGCTGGCGCTGCTCCGTGGTTCTAGTTGGGTCAGGATGGGTCGGTGCTAGTCTCCACTCCGCGGATGCAAGGCCGAGGCCCCGGCGGGGTTTGAACCCGCGGGCCCACCCGTCGGGTCGCCACCCGGCCCTCTCTCGCGCCGGTGGTGGCGTCCGTTTTGGTGGAGATAAAAAATGACGGATGGAGTGAGCGTTGGTTTGTGCTGTTGTTTTTGTGAGCACGTGTGTGTGTGTGTGTGTGTGTGTGCGCGCGCGCGCGCGTGTGTGTGCGTGCGCGGGGCGCCTACTGCCCCCACTCTACCTCTGCGCGACGGAAGTGGCCTTTCTGGACCATTAGGTCCTTCCCCCTCCGCCATCCATCTTCCGTCCCTCTGCGGTTCTAGTTATGCCGGCGTCCGGAGTCGCCGCTTCTCTTCTCTCTCTCTCTCTCTCTCTCTCTCTCTCTCTCTCTCTCTCTCTCTCTCTCTCTCTCTCTCTCTCGCTGGCGTCTGACCGTACACTGCAGGTGATAATCACCGAAACGGGGTGACACGGCTCGTCGAACTGCCGCTCGCGACGTCGGCAGCAGTGTGCTCCCACGGTCCGCGGCCGCCTTTGTGGCCCCAGGACGCCGCCCAGGCACAGTGGGCCAGAAGTCAGGCGCAGGCGGCCGAAACCCTAGACGCGTTTTGAACTCCAGTCACTGAATGGGACCCGAACCGAAAGTGTGACCCCACCAATGGATTCCTCGTTCGGAGAGCAATCCATTGGTGGGGTCACACGTTCGGTTTGAATCGCTTTTAGCGACTCTTGGAGTTCAAAACGCGTTTCGAGTTTTATCCGCCTGCGGCGGTCTTCTGGCCCACTGCGCCTTGCGGGTAGGCCGCCGCCGCGCCGGGCATCGCAGCGCTGCGCCCGTGCTGCCTGACGCCCAGGGGCCCGCCGGCCGGGCTCGGGGCCCGCAGCCTGCATCCCGCAGGAAGCGGCTGTCCTAATTTTTTTTGGAGTCCGGGAGGCTGCAGGCTGCCTGTCTGCCTGTCCGTCCGTCTGGCCGCCTGTCTGTCTGCCTGCCTGCCTCCGCCGAGCATCCAGCGGTACAGCCCGGTCAACGCTCCGCACCGGACACTCTACGGCACCTCCCAAGGACGCCCTCCTCCGCCTCTTCCTCTCTGCCTCCTTCTCCTCGTCGTCTCCCTCCTCCTCTCTCTCTCTCTCTCTCTCTCTCTCTCTCTCTCTCTCTCTCTCTCTCTCTCTCTCTCTCTCTCTCTCTCTCTCTCTCTCTCTCTCTCTCTCTCTCTCTCTCTCTCTCTCTCTCTCTCTCTCTCTCTCTCTCTCTCTCTCTCTGATCCGCCTTTCGCCTCCACCTCCCATTGAGGCGCCGATCCCTCATCTCCAGGTGCGATGGATTTTACAGCCGTTTTGACACCGTGCTCGTTCGCCCGTCGATTCGGGTAAAAGTATTGATGGGAGAGCAGGAGGGGGCGCGTAGGAAAAAGTGGTTTGGAGCGGATTATTATTTTTTCCCTCCTCCTCCTTCCATTGGGTGCATCGGATGGACTCTCGTTCGTGACTTGCCGTTTGTGTGGTTCATGGTCCGATGTGATCTTTGTGAGATCCACATCGCGCTGCGCTGGACCTTCGAGCGGTGTTCGGACTGTGTTCCTCGTTTCGGAGAGCAATCCATCGGTGGGGGTCACACGTTCGGTTCAAGTCCCATTTAGCGACTCCGGAGCCATAAACGCGCGCGTCTGGAGTTTCGGCCGCCGTGGTCCTCTGTACCACTGTGCGTGGTGGACGCCGGACGGCGGTCACGGTGGCGATGAGACGTTCGTTTTGCCGCCAAATGATCCGTGGCCCCCGTGGCCGTGCAGCGGAACGCAGCGGGCAGTCAGGACGGGCCTAGCGGTGCATGCAGACCACCCCGCCTGTTTGGCCCGGCTGGGCACAGTGGGCCATAGAAGACCGGACAAAACTCTAGACGCGTTTTGAGCTCCAGAGTCGCTCAGCAGCACTCCAACCGAACGAGTGACCCGAGGGGTGAATCACTAGTGTACTCACGTGTACACATTAGACCGTACTCAGTGTACTTACATATTTTAAAAGAGCAAAAATAACCAACTTTATTCAGGACTCGGTATTGTTTTTCGTTTATAAGGCAAAACAGGCGTTAAAACGTCAACAATGTGCCCAATTTATAAGTATCATCAGGTGTACTTACCTGAACTCATGTGTACACGCTGAGTGATTCACTCCTCGGTGTGGCCCCACTAAAGGATTCCTCGTTCGGAGAGCAATCCATTGGTGGGGTCACACGTCCGGTTCGAGTCATGCCGAGGCCCCGCTGATTGCGTCTAGGACCCGCCCAGGTGCTCGCCAGGAAATGGCGCCATTTCCCCCCGCCGCCGGGACGGCCGCGCCGAATCTGAATCTGAATCTTTTTCTCTGCGGGGGAAAAGATTTTCCCCATTTTCCCCGGCCCCGTTGCGACTGATTAGCCGAGCTGCTTATTTCCGAAAAGCCGCACAGTCCTATTGGTCCCCGCGTCCCAGCGGACGAGCCGAGCCACCCCTGCGCTGCAACCCCCTGAGGCGGCGCGGGGGTGCACAGTGAGCTGGTCGCTCTGAGAGAGAGAGAGAGAGAGAGAGAGAGAGAGAGAGAGAGAGAGAGAGAGAGAGAGAGAGAGAGAGAGAGAGAGAGAGAGAGAGAGAGAGGCGCGTTATTGGGAGTCGAGGGACAGACCAGGCCACGTGTAATTGGGGTAGGCGTTTAGGGAGGGATTAACCAGTGTAGCCGCGAGTGCGGTGTGGCTTCGGTGCCACAGACAGCGGGCCAGAGCACAGTGGGCCACGGCCATGGTCGCAACAGTTCGACCCCACCTAACAGTCCTCAAGAGGCCGGGAAGCGACCCACCATGAACCCGTGGTGGTACCAACGGGATGTCCTTTCAACGAAGAATCCGTCAATACATACCCACCATGTCTTTGATTCAAGTGGATACAAACTCGTGAGAAATGTCGTACAAATTATAGGACGTGAAGGAAACACGTACAAAATAGTCGTGTGAGACTTTTTGCAACTTTCGCGTATTCTCAGGAATGTAGTGCGTCCCGTTTGGCGGCTAGCGCCCGCAACGTGCCTAGGGTTGTGGCCCTCCACACTGTATATGGTGTCACTGTTGTGTCCTTTCGAAAAGTTTGCGCCGGGCGTCACCCCTATTAGCGTCTGGCCGCGAACCCGTCCGACTGAGCGTGCTCTCTCTCTCTCTCTCTCTCTCTCTCTCTCTCTCTCTCTCTCTCTCTCTCTCTCTCTCTCTCTCTCTCTCTCTCTCTCTCTCTCTCTCTCTCCCCCCTCTTCCCTCTACGGGCCGCCCCATGAGTGCGAGAGCGACTTTAGCTGAATGGAGGTGTCTGGCATAATTAACACCGTGCGGGTAGCCCACCTGTTGGGGTACACCTGCCCGCCCACCTGCCCATCTGCGGGGCGTATCTGCCGGCAGCGTGGCTCGCGGCCTTCTGAATGGCGAGGCGGGTTTGTTCAGCAGGTCGATTCGCCACCTGCACATGCAGGGTGCTTTGATGGGCGCTCGGTTGCGAGCAAAATGTGACAAACTTTTTGTAATTTTTTAAAGTTTTTTTCTGAGTTAGCACATTTTGCTTGCGACCTGCACGTAGCACCACATTCGCAGTTGCTATAGAATCAACTCTCTTGCGAAGGATTTATTTTTTTGCGTACGTAGTGTTGTTTTTATGCGTATGCCTACCGCCAAGCTGGGCGGCGAAGCTCGTACAGTGCAAGGAAAATGACAGTGTAGAGCACCGCAGACTGAGGATCGTACATCGCTCTCGTGGGCAGTCGACTGCCCTCGATGTCTTCTTGCGAGCGGGGCGAATTTGATTGCATTCCTGGAGACACAGCTTGCGAAACAAAATGCGCAGCCTTGCAGTGGTGGCAGCGCGCCGCGATCACAACCATCGGCTTTCAGTTGTTGTTTTTTTTGTTGTCGTCGTGGTTGTTGTTGTTCACAGCCGTGCATGCCGCGTGGCCTTTTTCGCAATGAGGATGAAATAATGCATATGGAACACACAGGACGACGTGCTCGCCCTCTCTCTCTCTTCTTTCTTCCCTCTGGTGATTTGTGACCGTTTTAGTTTTTCTCCAGAACGTACCCACTACACGATGCGTGTCACAATCTTACACGCACGCACACACTCACACGTTCTCGAACGAACTAATTTGAATGTGAAGTGACTCGTGTCGTCCGTTCGAGTGTCCTGTCTCCATGTGTGTGTATATATATGTGTGTGTGTGTGCGTGAGCGCGCGCTTTGAGGTGGCTCGTATTCATGCTGCCACGACCATCACTTCCACCGCCAACAGCTGTCCATGCGCCGCCGTGCAGAGGAGACGGATTTGGGATTTGGTGGTTTGCTGTGTTTACAGAGAGCACGCGATGGTGGGCCGGCGGGGCGGGGTGGGGTGGGGCGGGGCGGGGCGGGGTGGGGCGGGGCGGGGTGGGGCGGGGTGGGGCGGGGAGCTCATCGGACCGGCAAAGGCGTGGGGTAGCCGACGCGACCCCTGAGGTGAAGTGGGTGGCGGCGGTTGGGGCAAGGAAGAGATAATGATGGCCAAGATGATGAAAATGGTGAAGGGAAAGAAATTGATACGGTGTAAGTATGATGAAAACGAAGAAAGATGACGATGATGGAGATCAAGATGCAAGATGATATTGATCATGATGATGGTCGTGATGGTGATGATGATGATGATAATGACGGCAGTGTTGTCCAAAGAGAATATGACTGAAGTAAGAAAAGATGGTGATAAGAATGTTTGTACTAAACGGCAGTGAGGGATAATTGAAGCGGTCCGCTCTTTGTTGCCCGTCCGCCTGCCAGCTCCGTCCGTCCGTCCGTCTGCAGCCAGCCGGCCTGTCTGGGGCCCACGGCCAGAGCCATGGCCGGGCCGATGTGATCCGGCTTAGGGCGAGGAAGCGTGATACGACACCAAATTGATCACAATGCCACAGCGCGGCCGGCCGCCTGGTCCCGACAATTATGGTTTCCTAGTTAAGGCTGCCGTGGTTGTGGCCATTATCGGTGAACGAATCTAGGGCGATGCCTGGACACCTTTTTACTCTGTGTGTGTGTGTGTGTGCGGTGTTCCCCTCACTGCTGTCATTCAATGCGGCTTTGTCCGCGCTGCTGGCGGTGCGACGCGGTGCGCGCGTAACGAGACAACAAACTGCGCTCTGGCTTCGCCACTACTCGAGGTCCCAATTATCCAGTTGATACTATTTTTTTGTCAAAGTCGGCGCCTTGTGTTGCGATGTGAGGGTGGGTGCCCCGCGGCTTGGCGTCGACGTGAATCGCTGAGGAGGTGAGTTGGTCCGCCCGCGAAGGGCGGAAAGATCGATTGCGGTGTATGCACAGGAAATATTTTCACTGGCACAGATTATTTCTCTCTGATTCTCAGTGCTGCAGGAGGTAGTATTAGGGTAGGTTAAATGCATGTCTTCCAACAGTGTTCGTGTCGGATAGTGTGCTAAAATTGGTCACGTAGTTTGGACGCTGTCTTCTGCCGGAGAGTGCGTCGGAAGCCCTGGGCCAACTTGCTGAACACTAAGGAAAATAAATGACGCTACTTTGTAGCGCAAGGGGAGGGGTTGCCGCGATGCCGCTTGCTGGCGCTGGCGCTACACCTCGACGCGAGAGAAAGAGATCATGATCGGCTCCGGGCGAATCAGGCGCGGGAAACGACAAAGAAACCGGTTCGGGTTTGGTTTTTTTTTTCTGTTTGTTATTTTTTTCTTTTGCGACCTGCTGCGGAAGATGGCCGCATTGGAACACGCGCCCGCCGATTCCCCCTTTTTATGCTGGAAGTAAAAAGGCGTGGGACGCTGAACACTGTGAAAAATAATCGGTGAAGCGTTCATTCATTTGTCCGGACGTCGAAACCTCTCTAAATTTGTACAAGTGATGATCAAAGCTTTCATTTAAACCAGTTCCTTGCAGTTTCTTTGACCTGGTGAGAGTGTACGAGAAGTGCCTGACCCGGTCGGCCGATGTCACTGCGCAGCATGTGCTATTTATGCCGAAGGCCAGAATACGCTAGGGCTTACCTTAGCCTTGTGTAACGGCGTCCGTCGCGACTCGTCTGCAAGAGTCCACGAGGGAAGGGAGGGCGCTGCCTAGGCAGGCATCTGATCCAATCACGGCTCTGCTCGCGTAATTGAGGAAGAGGCAGGCAAAGTACGGGCTAAATACAGGAGCCTCTATTCTGGTTGACACAAAGGCAGACTGTGGCATTTGCAAAGGGAAGGTCGGCTCGAAGCCGCGTGACCTTCCATCGGAAATGGTCCCTTTTATGTTGCCGAGATTGATTTTGTTTGGAACAACGCGAAATTACCCGGATGCAAACTGTATATAAAACTTTTGTTTACTTTCCTGGCATGATTTGTGAAAGGAAAATGGTGCCCCTCTGGCTTTTCAATTTGCAGAAGTTGGTACACTTTTTTTCCCCAATAGAGCCGCGCGCACTTTATCGACCAACTTTCTGGTTATCTTTCTCTGGCGAGGTGCGGCCGGCGATAAGGCGAAACTCGGTCCCGAAATCCGCGTTTAGCCGTAAGTATATGTTAGACCCGTCGTGACGTTTATCTTCGTAGGGCGAAAACGGCACTGCGTTTATCTTCTGTCCAGCGCCTTGCCTCACCCTTTCCGGTGTGTCAGTCAGCCTCGTGTGCTTCTCAAACATCCTTTCGGCGCGCGGTTTCCGCCGTAGCGGTACGTGTCCTTCAGTACTTGACTTGCCTCAGCCCGCCTGCCTTACCGCGATAAGGGTGGGGTGTTTTATTTGGCGGTTTGTGATGATGAAGTTCCTTCTTTCTTTCCTTCCTTCCTGCTTCCGGTCCAGGGCAGGGCCAGCCCCTACAAGGGGTGCGCCTTTGAGGGAGGGCGAGCTTGAATGCCCTCATGTTTGGAGGGAAACGTCAGCGGAGAGTTTCGCACGGCAGTTCAAGTGGCGATGAAGGGAAATGATTGTCGTGCGGTGTATCCCTGGGACCAATGTGATAGCGACATGGTGGCTTATCGTAATGGCGACTGTCGCTCCCTCGGTTTGTCGGCGACCAGTTGGAACCCAATTGACATTGACTTAATTTACTGGCAGCAAAATATGTTTGATAGCCAGTTTAAACTGACACGTTAATGGCCTCTTGCTACTGGTGATTTTAGATTTTATTTATTTCTTTCAATCGCTCCCAACATTTCTACGCGTCGGCCATGTGCTGGGTCGTTTGAGGCATTTCGTCAAACAGATACCTCAACTAGTGGCGCCTTTTAATAGCACTGAATTCAACTCGTAATGAGTGCCTTATCCTTTTTATTATTATTATTATGAGTGTGGAGCGTGGCGAGGGAGAGGGCAGACGGCGGGCCGGTGGACGGACGGACAGACAGGCAGGCGGACAGGCGGTGCAGCGCATGCAGCGTTGCAAGGTCGATACATTCCCTTGTGCGGCAACGTCGTGTGCATCGCTTCCCACACTGTTCGTCGCGGCCACTGAGCTGTTCATTCGGCCTGGCCGAAATGTTGCTTCACCATTGAGAAAAGCGGCGCGCGTTTCCGGTCGCGAGGCATGAATGAACTCGCGAGTACTCGCCAAACAGTACTCGGAAAAAGGGAGGGGGCGCCGGAAATCCACCGAGTGAATCACCATGACGCCTCTCTCAGTTGTCGGCAGCAAGCGCACGTGATGTCAAACGCGTGCCAGAACGGAAGCCAGCACTGCAAGGCAGTGATCTATAATGAGTGTGTTAAAGGAAAAACAACCTTCATTCACGAGCTTCTGATAAGGAACGCGCTATACTTAAAAGGAAACGACAAAGCTGCAACGGTGCCATGCTAACCTCTGCAGATCTATCAACTCGCGTGACGACTTCCTTGTAGCTGAGATTGTGTGAGTGTGTGTGGTAGTTGCAGAGGCGATGCGCGACCTTGGAGGCGCCGCTGCACCGCGAGCAATGCATTGCGGCTGCAGGTGCGCGCTGCCAACTTCTTCTCGTTCTCCAAGTCCCCGCCGCCGTCCCAGAATTTTTCCTCTCTCCCTCTGATGATGCCGTTTGATTGCGATTATGCATCAGACTTCGGGCAGCCTTGGCAATCCCGGTGTCTAGCTCGACATTGCTGCAGTACGCTGCTTCAAGTTTCAAAGCGCTCTCTTCATTTTTTGTAGTGTTGTCGTGAGGGATACCCGCACACTTGCGCGGAGTAAGGTTAGGTTAGTGTTTTTGCAGTGCCGTGAAGGCTAGCCCTGAGCAGCCCCTCCGTTTCGGCGAGCGTTATGGCCGTCGGGCCAAAAGGACGGCCTACAAGGCTAGCTTAGATTCGCTCAAGTGCCTGCATCGACTTATGTGGAGCTTGGCGTTCCTTTGAAAATCCCTCGGTCAACCCGCATAGAACCCCCTGGGTAAGCAGGGAAACAACACCGCTTTTTTTTCCTTTTTTTTTCTTTCCAAAATACAACTACACAACTCAACGATCCTGCCCAAGCCCCGGCCTAGGCTGGTAGCACTGCAGGGCTGGCGGACATAATCAGACTTTCAAATGTGACGCCTCGGATGATGGTCGGGCCATAGCGAGTGAGGGGAAGGGGGTCTTTACTATCCCCGTCATCAGAACTGTTCAAGGAGTTGGCCAAGGCGTCGTTTGGAAAGGATTTCGTCTGCCTCCCGCGGAAATTAGCCAACCGAGGTCTCTTGAAAGTGTTGTGCGGGGGGTTCCTGCGGTGTAGAGGTCCAGTTTAAAGTTGCCCCTGGGGCGGGAAATGTCTAAATGGGGTGGGTGACACGTGCCTCACTCCCCTGAGCCCATTCCCCTTTCAAGGACCGCTGTTCCTTTGCTGAATCCTGCCTCTTCGTCCGAAGCCCCATGCCTAGCAGTACGTAGTACCACGTCCTCTCCTCCGCGAGCTCTATGGTGTCTTTGGTTAGGGTAGCTCTAATCATTTTCAAAAATAATAGTTCACTAATATTGATATTGTCCTTTATAGTATCATTCTCTATTTTATTTAACTGTATAATATTTCTTGCACTTTTTCTTTGTGTGCAAGAGGCTTAATGCTCCAGGCTGTCAGCTTGCATGCACACAAAAGCAGTTGACCCTGCATTCAAGCCTGCTGTAAGCATGGCGACACCGTGCATTTTTTTTTTTTCATATGTACTGTGACAAATGATTGAATTACGTTTTAAGATCATAATGGGAATTAACGGAGCCACCTCCCCCTCCCTAGAGCCTAGACGAGGCAGACAACCCCGGCAGTATGTGGGTCACAGGGTGCGGGGGAGGGACAGGACAAGGGGTGGCGCGCTGAGGGGAGAGAGCCTTATGGCTTGGCGAGTTACTCGCCTGCTGCTTTGCCGTCCGATAAGCGTGCCTGTGTGAGTGAGTGAGTGCAGTACACTAACCTTTCCCGCCGCCGGGGGAGGGGGGACCCTGTGTGGGAGGATGGCGTTTGATAGTGCGAGGCTGGGTTCAGCTCTGTGGCGCGGAGGAGTGGACAGGGAGGGGTTGATGAGGGCGGTAGTGCGTTGTGTTAAATTGATGTTGCTCGCAGGGCTGCGACAAAGGATGCAGGTCAGTATGTAGATGACCTTCTGACCTACTTGAAGGACGGCCGACGACCCTTCGCACTCTGTGTCGCCCTTGTTGACGCCACTGGAGTGTTGCGCAGCAACTCGACTGGCAGTCGAGCGTTTCACTGCGACCTGTGTGAGGGAGCCAGCGGAAGGAAGTACAGACTGCCATGACATTGCGACACTTAAAATGGTTTTATGGGACTGTGTTCCAAAGGCATCTCTGTAAACCCAGAGATAGTGTGGGTCACGATATACAGAGTCCAAAGGTGCTGATGATGATGGACCAAGGAGTGAATTACTCTTTTGACTCATTCTGGTGTGGAGAAAGACGACAAACAACGCCAAAACGTTCCAAAATTTACCTGCCCTCTCTACCTTGCAATGCACTAGATACAGGTCAATGTGTATAAGTGCTCTAGCGATTCACTCATGCAAACAGTCTTTGTTTGGCTCGTTCGGTTCCCGGAATGTCTAGAAAAGTATTCTAGCAGCGTACAGAGCCGTCAATTCCGATCTGTGCAGTCATTTGCACAACTTTTGCCGCGCCCTCGGACTTGTTGGACAGGCAGGAATAATCTGTGCTGTTGACGGCGGGGGCAGACCGTTCTCTGCTTACTATTCATAGAGAGCTTCGTCGCCTGTCACGGCTCGGATCGAAATCGCCTGCCAAGTGGTGCGCCGCGGCCACGCGGCCCGGTCGAAGATGCTTGTTCCTTTTCATGCACAAGTACCTCCTCGTGCTCAAATTTCATTTCGCCCTCCCTTGCTGAGTCTGTTTGGCGTGGTGTGCGTGTGTGCGCGCGCAGTGGTGGCGGCAAGGAACGGGTTAAGCATCCCTAGGGACAGGATGAGGGGAGAGGAGGGGGCCTCCCTTAAATCCCTTCCCTTTTGGCGCGGTCTTCGCTGAGCAGTTTTCCTCGCCAGCGGACCGGAAATTCATTACAAAAAGATAATGCCTTTCTGTTGTGATTTTTTTTTCACGATCCGCTCGTGCCTGTGGCCACGGCGCGTGTGGATCCGTGGCAGGTAGGGTGGACATACGGCTGGCCGAAATGGGGCGGGCGCCCTGATTCAACATCATCACCTTTTCCGTCATCTTTTAAAAAAATCTTTTTCTTTTTTATTTGGCATTTTTCTTTTTAAAGAATCACATGTATATCAGGCATGTAACCCTTTTTTAACAGTGCTATAAATATTCTGGGGCGGTACGCGACCCTCTTTTCCCCTAGATTGCTTTTCGAGTAAAACCAATAACCCTATCGCGCCCTTTATTAAGTGCATTGATCAATGCACGGAGTGTCTGCGGGTGCGGGGCGTTGCTGTGTGCGTGCGTATGTGTGCGTGCGCATGTGTGCGTGTGTGGCATTGTGGCCATGTGAGGGTGGCGCAGACTCACCCCTCTTGCCTTCCCCTCGCCCTCTTGACACCCCCATCACCGTCGCCTAGGCGTTAACCCACCCCCCACCCCACCCCCGACCCGACACGGCCTCGCCCTGGTGTACGGCAAGGCGTGTGTTTACCGAAAAGCCCAATCCAAAACATTATGCAATTTGTAGAAGGGGATTTGCACTTGTTGGAGCGTGTCCCGGCCTTGGTGCTATCCAGCAGCACGGTCCCGGTGGGCCTCCCTCTGAATTGCGTTTTGAATTAGCGACTAATTTTTGTCTCTCCTTTGTTCCTTTAGGTGAGTCCTGGGGCGCGGCCTTCTCATTCGCCCAAGCAGCGGTCGACTTGGTGAGTGGGCGCGGGAATCTGCTTGCTGTCACGTGACCGCTCCACCGGATCCGTTTGCATTTTTAGGATGTCCATTAAAGTTTCAGTTGCGGTCGATGAAGTGGCAGACCAAAATCAATGTCGATCCAAGGGACGTTTGAGAGGTTCAAGGCTGAGGAGCTGTTACATATCATCGTAGCTGTGCTGTGTCGCTTTCATTTCAGCCGGGCTGCCGCAGCATTGCCACGCTTGCTGTCATTGGCAACGCAGCAGAGTCTTCATTTTTACGGGCAGTTCATGGGACAGGGACAGTCCTACGACCGGGTCATTCTGTATCTATATCGCCCACAAACGGGACGGAAACCGCACAGACGTGAAGGCTCCGCCCTGTGGCGTCTCCTTTCTCCCCTCCTTTTTCGCTACGTGCAACGTGAGCGGCCTCGCAGCGTGCCTTGGCCCGGAGGGCGGCGGCCCTAGGTGGCCCGCCCCGGGGAGCCCCACAGTTTGGCCGCCTTGGCCGCCCGGCCCCGGCGCCCCAGGGCAGGCAGGGCGCCGTCTGCCGGGCGGGGCGTTCCGGGGCGGGGCGGGGCGGGGTGGGGTGGGATGCTGGTGCAAAGGTGCGCGCTAACGGACATGTTTAAGTAATTGCTGGCGCGTCGGCGTCTTGACTTTACCACCCAGAAGAGAGGGGAAAATGGCTTTCAATTTCGGCGCAAAACTTGTTGTTGAATTATGCAGATGAATGAAATGGTAAATTTCTGATTCATTTAGATGAATTGAGATTGGTCCGCTTCTTCGCGGACGCAATGAAGAGTGTCTTGGGGATGTCGGGACGTCTGTCTGTGTGATTGGACCGACGTGGGTGGCGCTTGCATTGCCCTTATGTCGCACAGTTGGGCAGAAGACCGTTGGGGCGGCCAAAGTCCCATACGCGTTTTTAGCTCCAGAGTCGCTAAGCAGGACTCGAATCGAACGTGTGGCCCCACCAATGGATTGCTCTCCAAACGAGGAACCCATTGGTGGGGTCATATACGTTCGATTCGAGTCCCATTCAGCGACTCTGGAGCTCAAAACGCGTCTAGAGTTTCGGCCGCCTCGACGGTCTTCTGTGCGGCGCGCACCCCAGGCAGGTGTCGCGCGGGATGGTAGTGCAGTCCTCACGCCGTTCCTCTCTGATGTCCCTCGCCGGTCCCTCTGGGGTTGGTGGTTTGGTTTACCTTGGACTACACCTGCGCCGCACGGCACCCCTGCTGTCCTGCATTGTGTCTCTCCCTCTCTCTCTCTCCCTCTCTCCCCCCTCTCTTCGCTCACCCTCCCGTCCCGTCCCCGCGCTCTTTTATGTTCGTCTTTTGTGCGCTCTCTCTCTCTCTCTCTCTCTCTCTCTCTCTCTCTCTCTCTCTCTCTCTCTCTCTCCCTCTCCCTCTCCCTCTCCCTCTCCCTCTCTCTCTCTCTCTCTCTCTCTCTCTCTCTCTCTCTCTCTCTCTCTCTCTCTCTCTCTCTCTCTCTCTCTCTCTCTCTCTCTCCATCTCCCCCACCGTTCTTCTCCCTTTTATCTCTTCATTTTTCTTCATTTGTGCCAATTAATCCGGAAGCTCCGGCAATTGTGAATTATTTGGAGCTTCTCCTCCGACCACCACTTGCGGTGTGCGGCTCAGTGTTCGCCCTTTAGGACCGGCCGTCGGCAAACGAGGCGTTTTTGTCCGGCTTGCAGTTCAGTTCACTGCTCTCCGCTCATTGGACAAAACCTCGGCTCTGGAACGGGTCCAGTTCGAGTTCCGAGAGGACCCGCCTCTGTTATCCCCGACCGGAGCCGAACAGCAGGGCCGAACGAGTCCCGAACGCGTCCCGAACAGGGCCCGAACCCTTTCCGACATTCCTTTCAAGTGACGCTGCAGGGCATCCAGGACCTGCTATGCCATGCAAAGTGCGTGCGCGCGCGTACCCTGCAGGAAACGGACACGCCGTGCGGTCGAGCGGCTGGAGATGAATGAAAGGATCGGCGCACAGTGGGCCAGGTCTAGTGACGGACGTGCATCGGAGTGACGACCCGGTGAGTGACGCGTTTTCGCGCCGGTGCGGCACCCTCTCCGTCCCACTGTGTCTGCTGCTGACCTGTTCGGCCTAATGACGGACGTCCTGTCGATAATGACGACGCAGGCTGGTCATTCATCCGGACTGCTCCGTCTGTCTCTCTCGCTCCCCTAGGCGGCGCCCCGCGAGTGCGAGAGAGACAGAGCGACGAAAGCAGCGCTCAGCCGGCAGCTGATTTGCATATCGAGCACGCTGCCGCGCGGCGGTGCGGGATTGTGCACGACCGCAGTGGCAGATTCTTCATCGTGTCGTGACACACACACACACACACACACACACACACACACACACACACACACACACACACACAGCCTGTCCGCACGGTTGTCCGGCGGTACACGAAGTACCGACGGCGTACCTGCGGGTATCTCAAAGCAGGGGCGTGGGAAAAGGGGTCCGGTATGACCGAGCGCGCAGAGAGGCAGACGAAAGCAGAATGAGATATGAGGGAGGAGAGGGAGATAAGAAAAATGGGATGAAGGAGAAGCAGGCACGTGGCATGGAGCTACCACATGTGCGCCTCCCCTCCGTCCATGCCTCCCTTGGCCCCGCCCCGAACCACCCTGTACAATGCACCCCTAGGGTGTGTTCTCTTTGATATTTCTTTCGATATTTTTTCTCGATACAGGTCCTGCTGTCCCGCTGGCCGGCCGGGCGCGTGGCCGCTGCGCCGGGGTCGAAAAGGAACGGGATAAAGTGATTCTGCAGAGCAGGGATTGTCGCCGGCCGAGCCGAGGAGAAATGGATCCTCCGGGGTCGTCGCGCAAGTTGGCGGAACAAAAAGATGCTGAGGATTGTTTGAGTTTGGCGCAAAATACAAACGCGGCGTCCGTTGCGCGGTGGGCCGGAAGACCGTTGAGGCGGCCAAAATTCGAGACGCGTTTTGAGCTCCAGAGTCGCTAAATGGGACTCGAATCGAACGTGTGACCCCACCAATGGCTTGCTCTCCAAACGAGGAATCCGTGGGTGGGGTCACCCGTTTGATTCGAGTCCCATTTAGCGACTCTGAAGCTCAAAACGCGTCTCGACTTTCGGCCGCCTCAACGGTCCTCTGACCCACTGTGCGTTGTTCTGGTCGCTGACTTCAGCAGCGCTCCGCCGGCAAACTCCGGGCAAAGAAGTGCGCTGCGTCTGGCCCGCCGCGCGCACGGCAAATGTTTGCCTGCATAAGACAAATATCGTGTGCGCGGTATTGGGTGGTCCTGCTACGTAGTGGCACTGCCTCCCTGATCAAACAGTGTTTCCCTTTCGGACCGGCACACAGTGGGTCAGAAGACCGTTGAGGCGGCCAAAATCCCGGACGCGTTTTGCAGCCCGAGAAGGTGGCTTCACCCATATTTCTTGCGTTGGCGGCTGATGCTACTAAGCGGACACTAGACTGCTAACCTAGATCGCTCGAGATAGGCCAACACCATCTTTCTCTCCTACTCCCAGAGCTGTAGATTCTTCGGAGAGATGATGCTCGTAGACGTTGTTCGATCGGCAAGACAAAGAGCCGCGCTCACGGTGAGGCATCGCAGTCGGTCTTCAACACTGACGCCACATCCAACACTCGAGGTGCATTCCTGAACCCGCCGCCTGGTTCACTGTGCGCCTGCCTCGCTGGCTTGCCCGCTGGTTTGCCCCGAGCGGCCTACGTATTACAGTAGTAATTGATTCGGCCAGTAGTCAGAGTCCCAACCATGCCTTCTCTCTCTCCTCTCTCTCTCTCTCTCTCTCTCTCTCTCTCTCTCTCTCTCTCTCTCTCTCTCTCTCTCTCTCTCTCTCTCTATCTCTCTCCCGCCCTTTGGGAACACGCCCGAGAGAGAGAGAGATAGAGAGAGAGAGAGAGAGAGAGAGAGAGAGAGAGAGAGAGAGAGAGAGAGAGAGAGAGAGGCGAAAGCGGAATCCGCCTGCCGAGGGAGCCCAGCTACATTTTATCTAAGATGAAGGAGGCGTCTAGGGGTCGCACTTGAGCGAGGGGCTTTTCGAGCGGATGTGCCGATGAGGGCGCACCTGCACAGTGGGCCAGAAGACCGTTGAGGCGGCCAAAATCCTGGACGCGTTTTGAGCTCCAGAGTCGCTACATGGATTGCTTCCCCAACGAGGAATCCATTGGTGGGGGTCACACGTTCGATTCGAGTCCCATTTAGCGACCCTGGAGGTCAAAACGCGTCTACAATTTTGGCCGCCTCAACGGTTTTCTGACCCACTGCGCGCTGCGAAGTGTAAAGAGCAGTTAATGAAGATAAGGGGGCCGTGGGTCATTAAAGGGCGGATGGAGGCGGATTATAACCAAGTTGGAAGCGAGGTGACTGTAATATCAGCCGATTTAATGAGATTAATTATGGAGGCCGTACAACGTCGCGTCGCCAAGTTGATTCGGCCGATGTTGGCCGTGCTGATGGGTGCGGGCGATGTTCCGCTCGCTCCATGGGCTGACTGGGGCACCGCGGAGCAGTACAGGTACCACCAAAAGTGGGGAGCATTCGGTGGACTCCACTCGACGCACACTTCCGTCGCGCCGCCGCCGGCTCGTCCCACAGCACGGCGCTGCTCGCCACGGCGCGGCGCGGCCCCCCACCCCGCCACGTCCTCCACCCCGCCCCGCCCCGCCCCGCCCCGCCGCGCCCCGCCGCGCCCCGCCCCTCGGCTGGACGGCGGGCCGCTCCCCTCGCCTGCACCGCTGTTGGCTGCCGGGCTGGCTGCCTGCCTGACTGGCGGCGCGGCTGGCTGCCTGGCTGGCGGCTCTTGGCCAGAGGGGGATTTCGTGGATTTTGCTTCAGTCGAGCCGCGGTGTCGGCAGCGTGATGTAGCAGCGGGCCGCGCGCTCGTGTGCCTCCCGTCGAGTGTGTGAGTGAGTGGGTGTGCAGTGTGGATGCAGCGAGACGGCGTGTGTGCGTGCGTGTGTTAGTGTGTGTGTGTGTGTGTGTGTGTGTGTGCAACGGCCTTGTGGATAGCGGCCCCCCGCAATGCTCGCCCGGCGATGAAGATGGTGGAGTTGGTGCATGTGATAAAATTAAAGTGATTTAAGTGAAAGTGCTTCACTACAAAGTGGTTCGAGATGAATGAGTGCGACGTACAGTGGATACACTTGGACCCGCTTCATGCCAACCGATTCGACGAGTGAGTATCGCATTATCCAGCGGTAGTTATGTAAGTGGGGCGCTGCGCTGCGCCGCGGCGGTGGCAAGGATGACGTCCTGCTGCAAGGGAAATGCACCGCCATGCACCGCACAAAGTCTAGTCGCGTTTTGAGCTCCAGAGTCGCTCAATGGGACTCGAATCGAACGTGTGACCCTACCAATGGATTGCTCTTCAAACGAGGAATCCATTGGTGGGGTCACACGTTCGATTCGCGTCCTGCTAATTAGCGAGCCGGTCTTCTGGCCCACCGTGCACCGCACTGCAAGGCTCAGCTCGCCGCACGTAATGGCTCTGTAATGGATTAGCGCAAGGATGCACGTGCCGACTTCGGCGAGGAATTCTCCCGAGACTGCCTTGTACAGCAGTTGCGACTTGCAGCGCCGTGACTGGCAGACTGGCACACAGTGGCCTAGGAGACAGACGCCGCACGTCAAAACTCTAGACGCGTTTTGAACTCCACAGTTCCATTTAGCAGCGACTCTGGACCTTCAAACGCGTCCAGAGTTTCGGCCGCCTGCGCCGGTCTTCTGGCCCACTGTGCTGGGCCACAGCCACGCTGAACCGCGGCGGCCACTTTTCTGTCGGGAAAATTCCTGGGATTTAGCAGCCGTTTGTGACTCGGGTCGCTAATTCGACGGGGAGAAGGAGGAGGAGGCGTTTTTCTCGTCCCGCGGCGGACCTTTGGTTTGCCGATGGGGTCTTTGTTGTAACTCGATCTGTGTGTGCGTGCGTGTGTGTCGGGGGTGTGCGGGTGGTGGGGATTCCGATCACTCCAGTCTGAGGGACCTCACCGTCCCGTTGTGTACCTGGAGGGTGGGTACCGTCGCCCAGGTAAGGGGGGTGGAGGGGGGGGGCAACTTGTGATTGACAGACGACAGAGGGGACGCCGTGCAAGAATGGCGAACGTCCGTTTTCCCACTTTTCGAGATGTTTCTTCGAGTGGCCGTCTTGGGCTGCTGCGGATCCACCGCGGTGGGAACCGCGCATTTTTTCTTTTCAACCCAAATTTTCCGTCCTATTTTTTTTTTCTTTCGAACGGAAGGAAGCGAAAGAAAGGACAAACATGGACGCGGAAGCGGGAGCAGTTCGATCGATCGATCAAAATTTCGATTACGAAGGGAGCGGAGGCGGCGGCGTCGCCCTTGCCACAGACAGATGGACACACACAGCCCTTTGGGGTCCATTTATCGTGTGTGTGTGTGTGTGTGTGTGTGACGCGACGGAACGGGTCAGACGGGCGGGGAACGACGCCACCAGGTGACCCCCCCCCTCTCCCCCCTCCTCAACTACTTCACGTTTTTATTTCCTCGAGTTCATGCCTTTGGTTCGGTCGGGGACCTCTGCGCTGGTGAGCTCCGCCACTCCGAACGGCGCGCGTTATTTTTCGTCCCTGTCTCTGTCGCACTCACGGCGCTGCCCGTAAGGGCGCGAGAGAAACAGAGCGACGCATGAGGCACCCGACCCACGCGGAGAAGGCCACGCACAGCACACTCAGCGTTTGTTCTCGTTGGATCAACACCCCCCCAGAACTGTCGCACCGAAGCAAAGGCGATCGGGTGTGTGTGCGGTGTAGTGTACGTTGCACTGCCAACTCCTTAGGCGACCCGGTGAGGTGTGGCTGGGTTTCCCGGCCCTGGGTCATCCGGCCTGGAAGCCCCTTAGGCCGTCAGTGGCGCGTTTCGGCAGTCACGTGACTGGAGAACTATGTCACGTGACTGGAGTGTGCCACGGCCCGGCGTGAATCTGTCGTCACGTCGCCCACGGAGGTGTTCGCGCGTCTAGAAAAAAAAAATGACGTCGTTATTGTTTGCGATTAGCGATAAGGTCAGTGGCCTGCATCGGCACTCGAGGTCCGATAGCCGTGTGGCGTACACGCACTGCCACGGCCCTCGCTCACCTGACGCCGCCGCGGTCTGGCCAGGGGAAGACCAGTGGGCACGACCAGACTCGGTGTCTTCGATTTCAGTCCCTTCCATCCCATTTGATGATGAGACAGGAGCAAACATGGCAAGAGTCTTCTTGTCCGTCCAAACTCGCTGTTTCTCCTGGTTTTTGTCGCGTCGTCGCCTTCACGGCGTGTTGGACCCGTGCACAGGTCACAGTGGGCAGTGCCAGACACCTTGTCCTTGATTTGCTTTTGTTTCGCGTTGTCACACCCTGTGTCACACCCAGTTGTCACTAGTTGTCACGCTACCCGAGGACACCCGAGGTGGTTTTCTCTTCCGGGAAACAAAAGCGACAATTGGTTCCCCTCCGCGATGGGTGGCCGTTAGGTCGGACCAGGCACAGCGGGCCAGCCAGGCCGCCTAGGCGACGCCGTCAGGTGTTCCAGTGAGTCGGGGGTGGACTTGATTTCCATGCTAATTCAGCGAGGGAGTGATGAATGCAATCTGACTCGGGACTCGGTGCAAGCAAGGCTGAGTGCTGACGCTCAATACTAGACTGAAGCCTGGCGCACATTCCGATCTCTCTCTCTCTCTCTCTCTCTCTCTCTCTCTCTCTCTCTCTCTCTCTCTCTCTCTCTCTCTCTCTCTCTCTCTCTCTCTCTCTCTCTCTCTCTCTCTCTCTCTCTCTCTCTCTCTGCGCAGGGGCGCCGGAGTCAGCTGCTGTGAGGCTGACGCACCTGCCGGCCGCACCTGTCGCCCACGCGTGCCTGGCGGCAGGGCATGCCTGCCTGCAGGGTGGCCGCCGGCCGGCCGGACAGACCGAGCAGCCGGCCGGCCGGGGCGGGCGGGGCCCACGGGGAAACTGGAGCAAACAGACACGACGGCCCACTGTGTGGCGCTCCTCGCGGTTCGAACCCCATTCGAATGGAGCGCGACGCGGCGCCGGCCTTCCATCTCGATCCATCGCATCGGCTACTGAGTCACCCCCTTTGTGTGGGCCCCGGTACCCCAGCTGTTCGGTCACAACAAAAACCAACCCCTCTCCTCGCTCTCCTCCCTCTCCCTCCCCTTTTGTCGTCTTTTTCCCCCCACGGCGGCGTTTACCTGGCAGGGTGTTACCCCTTCCCCTCCCCTCGCGGGCTCCAGGATGGGCCGCCGCCGCGTCGCCGCCGGCTGCGCACAGTGGGACAGAAGACCGGCGCAGGCGGCCAAGATTCCACAGACGCGTTTTCAGCTCTAGAGTTCCTAATCAGGACCCGAATCGAACGCGAACCCCACCAATGGATTCCTCCTTCGGAGAGCAATCCAGTGGTGGGGTCACACGTTCGATTCGAGTCCCATTCGGGGTTTTGGCCGCTTGCGTCGGTTTTCTGGCCCACTGTGCCGCGCCGCCGTCGGAGGAAGCCGCGGACTCCGTCATCGTGCTCACGAGCATTCCGACCGAAAAACGGTTTTGGATTCGGGCGGGGATTAGGCGGGACCCCGCAAGGGGCGTGGTGTGGCGGGGTGGGGCGGGGCGGCCGGAGGAGAGGGGGGGGGGGAGGGGGCTCGCACACCGGCCCCGTCCTCACAAAGACCGGTACGTCATGGCTCGGCATTGCATGCATCGGCGTCCAGTCGCTTCGTCTGTCTCGACGACCAGCCCGCCCTGTCGACAGAAATGGTCTCCTTGGCGTGGTCGCCGTGCTGGCGGAGGAGCAGGAGGAGGAGGTTGAACAAGACCGCCTGTTTTTGCTGCTTTACCTTGTAAAAGACGCAATTTTCTTGCTTGATGAGTTGTGTGGTGTGCGTGTGCGTCCTCTCCCCCCTCCTCTCTCTCTCTCTCTCTCTCTCTCTCTCTCTCTCTCTCTCTCTCTCTCTCTCTCTCTCTCTCTCTCTCTCTCTCTCTCTCTCTCTCTCTCTCTCTCTCTCTCTTTCTCTCTCTCTCTCTGTGTGCGGCTCGCGCGCGCTAGTTGGGGTGAGGGGTGATGCACGATGCACGTGCCAGATCAACATGCTAATCAAATTTGACAAGAGGGTGCGGCGCGCGGGGCGCGAAGCCCGGCGATGCACTGCGAAACCTCTCCCATTCGCTGATTGCTGTATTTATGTAGTGTAGCCTCAGCGCGTGACCTCGCTAAATATCGGCGCGAGGGTCGCTTCTGTCTGTCTCTCTCTCTCTCTCTCGCACCAACGCGGGATGCTCCACGAGTGCGAGGAGAGGGACACTAACTACGCGAAGCAGGCGTTTATTGAGCTTCCAGAGTCGCTGAATGAGACTCGAACCAAACGTGTGCCCCTACCAATGGATTCCTCGTTCGGAGAGCAATCCATTGGCGGTGCGGCCTGCGGTCCGTTCTGCCTTGGACTGTACACGGACCCTGCCGTCCCCGCTCGGACTGTACTCGCGCCGCGCCGGCACTTAGAGGTGCCTTGGCAGCTGCAGCGTGCAGCTGAAGGCAGTGTGACGCAACAAAGCAGTGTCCTTTTGCGGCCTTTTGCATCCGCGGTGAATTTTGATATCGGCCTGCACTCTAATGTGTCTTACGGTGGAAGGCTGCACCAACATATTATGATGCAGATTTTCTCCATAATACAAGGAAAATTCCACAAAATATCTGTCAGGTACGAAGAATTTTCCAAGGTATGTTACAAAGGCAGCTGCACCACTATAGTATGGAGAATTTTCGCCATAATATGGAAAATCTTCACTGTAAGACTTTTAGGGTGTGCCCCTTAACAGTGTGCAAGGAGCCGCAAGGGCGTCCCGCTTCTGGCCGTCTATTTGTACCGCGTGCAAGGCGCTCTAGATTGCACCGAAACGCCTGAAAGCTGAAAAGCCCGGCGGGGTCCTTTGGCCCCGCGGTCCTTTTTCTTTCCGAGGCGGCCCACTGTGGCGGCCCAAGGTTCCCTTCCGCCAGTCTCGCGCTCCAACCGCGATCTGCCTGCAGGGCGATGCCGACCATCAGCGGTCCTGTCTCCCTCGCACCCCTGTGGGATGCTCCATGAGGGCGAGAGAGACAGGGCGACGAAAGCGGTGTTCGGAATCAGACAGCTGGCGCGAGCGGGAACCTGTGAAAACACACGCACGCACGCGCGCGCACACACACACACACACACACACACACACACACACACACACTAACGCACGCACGCACGTACACCACACGCGGTCTGGCCCAGAGCCCTAACCCTTCGTGCACCGGCCCTGAGTTTTACTGACCGTTGAACGAACAGCATGCGTTACACATTGAGTCTCTCTCTCTCTCTCTCTCTCTCTCTCTCTCTCTCTCTCTCTCTCTCTCTCTCTCTCTCTCTCTCTCTCTCTCTCTCTCTCTCTCTCTCTCTCTCTCTCTCTTGCGTGTCCGTGCCCCGAACGTAAGCATCGTGTTGGGTCTCCGCGCGCGCCGCCCTTTTTACCAGGAAGGCCGCCGCCGCCGCTAAACTCGCCGCTGCGCGCCGAATTTCCTCAGCCCTTCTCCCCCCCTTCCCCTTCCCAACATTCCCCACCTCCTCCCCTCCCCTCCTTCCCCTCGGCTCCCGGCGCGGAATGCGACGTAGCTTGACACGGTGTTGTGTCGAGCTGCGCTGGGATAGTGATTTGGGGGCACCACACTGTGAAAATTTTTGGTTGTCACTCGACGGCAATGTCAATGCTTATTCTCACCTTGGTAGCATAATGACATGGTGTAACGGCCCATGCATCGCAGCGTTGATAAAAAAAAATCATTAATTGGGAGGATTTGCCCTGCGGCGTCGTGCTGCTAATCGGAGCGCGACCCTCTCTTGCGCTCGGCAGATCGCGTCGCCGCGAGGGCCCGGGTTCAAACACCGCCAAAACGGCCTCATGTTTATGTTTTGACTTTTTTAATTTTTTTGTTAATTTTTTTTTCTTTTTGGAGCGTGTATGTTTGTGGCGACCTGTCGCTGACCCGACGGGCCTGGCGGGCCTGGCGGGCCTGGCGGGTTATCGCCTGGAGGTGCCGCTGCCACGGATAAGATAAGCAACGGTGCTGTCGTTGCCCTTGCCCGCCTTGCCCCATTCGGCCTCGCCTTGCCCCGCAGAACAGTTGCCCCCCCCCCCGCTATGGCGCCGACCGCCCCGGATTTGGGGGATGATGGGCCGAGGACGTGGACCGCCTCAGGGTGTAAGGACGTTTATTTGATGCCAAAGTGCGTGTTTATTGCTCTCCGACACGTTACGCGCCATTTCGACCTACTCCAATCTCTCTCCCACGTGTCGTTCTTCTTGACTATCTCTTGCTCCTCGCACAGAAGTGGGCCAGAAGACCAGCGCAGGCGGCAAGGACTCGAACCGAGCGTCGTGTGACCCCACCAATGGATTCCTCGTCCTGCGTGGTGTCACACCTTCGGTTCGAGTCCCATTTAGCGACTCTGGAGCTCAAAACGCGTCTAGGATGTTGGCCGCCTCCACGGCCTTCCGACCCACTGCCCGACGCGGTCCTCGAACCGGGCGGCCGACTACTCGTTGCCGGCGCGATGACGCGCTGCATAGCAGGAAAGCGGCCATTCCCTTCAATTACTCAAATTAATTTCTCAAAAACGGGTTCGGCCGCGCGGGGCAGTAAGTGCGAGGGCGGCAAAGGTGTGATAAAGACCTGCAATCGCTCCATCGCCCCTTGTTTCCACGACGGGTCTCGCCTCGTGCCCTGCCTGCCCTGCCTGCCCTGTCGCCTTGTTTACATAAGGCATTCGCACGGCGGCAGGCTGAGAGAGAGAGAGAGAGAGAGAGAGAGAGAGAGAGAGAGAGAGAGAGAGAGAGAGAGAGAGAGAGAGAGAGAGAGAGAGAGAGCGAGAGAGAGAGAGAGAGAGAGAGAGAGAGAGAGAGAGAGAGAGAGAGAGAGAGAGAGCGAGAGAGAGAGAGAGAGAGAGAGAGAGAGAGAGAGAGAGAGAGAGAGAGAGAGAGAGAGAGAGAGAGCACGGTTCGGAATCAGGCAGGGTCAAGGGGGAAGGGTACGTGCGCTGTGCTATCAGTGCAGCAGGCCTTCTTTCTCGTGGTGTGATTCACGGGGGGCTTGCGGGCGGTGCGAATCTTGACGCTAAGTCGTCTGTCTCTGTCTCGCTCGTAGGGCGTCCCGTGTGGGTGCGAGAGAGACAGAGCGACGGAACACGCGCCGCGGGCGGCGGCGACCCGCGCGCATGCGCCGTCGCTTTGGGCTGCTGGGGTGCCAGGGGATGCCCCACAGGCCTACAGTGCCGCCGCTTCCGCCCCGCCCCGCCACGCCACCTTGAAGACGCCCTCCGCCGCGACGCCCCCACGCCCCCAGGGCGCCCTTCCGTCGAGGGGAGTGGCGTGCAGGGCGACGCCGTGCAGCGCCAGTTGGCCTGGCTTCCCACCCGCCTGTCTGTCTGTCTGCTTGTGGTTGTGTGTGTGTGTGAGACAGAGAGACCCTCCCCCTACCTCGCCTGGACCGCCAAGCGTTTCGTGTTTATATCATCAGCTGATCGCCACAGCGGAGAACTGGCCTCTACCGAACGCGTCCAACCTATTTCCAGTCTGTCCGCCTATCGGTCTGTCTTTCCGTCTGTCTGTGCCCGCGAGTCCCAATGCAATGCGAGTCCCATGCCGCCGCTGCCGCGCCTCGCTGCAGTCAACCTTGAACACACGGGCTAGCGGCTTGGCTTGGCTTCGGTCGCGATGCACACCGCGACAAAGCGGAGCGCAAGGACGGGTTGCAGTACAGCTGTTTGCCTATGCATGTCATTCAGTCAGTCAGTCGCTGTCTGTCTGTGCAGCTCGTGGGGTACTTTTATACCGCGGTACTTGTCGGCCCACTGTGCATGGTGCCCTCTGGCGAGGTAGGGGACTGGCGGAGGGTAACTAAGCCCAGCTCGGCCCTCATTGTGCTCTTGGTTCGTAGGACGCGCCGACCCGACACGCGATCCGGGCAGGTGAAGTGAACCGGAACGTTTCTTTATTTTCCTCGATACTGCTGCGGATGCACCGCCAAAGCAATGTTGTTGTTGTTTTTGCTGTTGTTGCTGCGCCTTGTGGTCGCGGCGCCTCATTACGGCGAGCCAATCAGCTCTCTCTCTCTCTCTCTCTCTCTCTCTCTCTCTCTCTCTCTCTCTCTCTCTCTCTCTCTCTCTCTCTCTCTCTCTCTCTCTCTCTCTCTCTCTCTCTCTCTCTCTCCCCCGTCCGGGACAGCCGGTGGCACGCGGTGGAGGGGGCAGCCCGCCGGTTCAACACCGTTTTTGAAGCCGAAAGAGAAAGGGCCTCGTAGGGCGTGTGCACGTGCTTGTTGACGCGGCGTGGCGCGGCGTGGCGCGGCGCTGCGCGGCCATCGGATGCGACCGTGGTCTGCGAGCGCCTCCCCTACCGGTTTGACCACCCCCTCCCCCTTACCCCGCCCCCTCGCGCCGCCCCATCCCTTCCCCCGGCGGTTCAACGATCCTGGCCCGGCGGATGGGACGGGATGCGCGGGCGTGGTGGTGGTGGGGAGGGGGAGGAGGGGGGGGGAGCACGCTGCTGGCTGCGCTGGTGCGCCGCCGCGCCGCCGTGCCGCCGTGCGGCGCAGCACGCAGCAGACAGCCCAGCGAGCGCGGCTAGCGCGGCCAAGGCGCGGCGCTGTTGCCGCGCTGTTGCCACCTCGCCGACGTAAACACGGGATTTAAATCTCGCGCCCCCGGGGTGGTCGCCGCGGCGTGGCGCTGGGTTACGGCCCGTTGTCCCGCCGCCGTTCACTGCCGGCGTGCAAGGAGACAACGCGGCGCGGGGCGCTGGGCTAGCTAGAAGGCACAGTGAGAGAGAGAGAGAGAGAGAGAGAGAGAGAGAGAGAGAGAGAGAGAGAGAGAGAGAGAGAGAGAGAGAGAGAGAGAGAGAGAGAGAGACTCGCAGCGGCGCGGTTCGGAATGGAGCTGCTTGCGGCCCCTGCGGCGGCCTTCGTGATGTGCGTGCCGGGTGTTCTTACAGTGGGCCGGACGAACGCCGGACCGGACCCCTTCGAGGCTGGCGAGGCGGCGAGGCGAGGCTGGCGGCCGCGCGGGTCGGACCGGACGGCCCGACAGCGGAAGGGAGTGTTTCATTTCGAATCCGATGGTCCCGGCGGGACGCCTGTTTGATGATGACGACGCTCCTCCATCGCCAGCTGTTGCCCCCACCTCCCCCACCCCCTTACCCCCACCGCGCTGTGGAGGCGACCCTCGTCCCTTCCCACATACAGGCTTATGCTCATTACCCCGCTGAGGCCGCCCTCCTGCTACACACTTTTCAATCTCTCTGTCCGTCGTCTGTGTTTTCGTCTCTCGGTTCGTCACTCCGTGTGTTTGTCCGTCACTCTGTCAGTCCGCGCGTCACTCCGTCCCGCCGTGATCGTCAACCGGATTGTACGGAAGAGGGTATGTGATACGGCCTATCTTTTGGCCACATCGATTGGCGTTGTGGGCGGGAGAGAGAGAGAGACAGGGCGACGGAAACGACTCTCGGAATGAGTCTGCGGGTTGGGCGGATTCTTGGATGGGGCTAACTATCGTTTATTGACGCTGCTCCGAAGGAGTACCGAAATCCCCCTACCCCAGAGGCTGATTCCGAACGCTCTGTCTCTCTCGCACTGAAGGGGCGGGGCGAAGGAGTGCGAGAGAGACAGAGCGACGAGGGCGCTGCGTCCGGGGGCGGATGGCGTGTTCACCCCTTCTTGTTGTTGACGGCGTGGGAGGCGCGGCGTGTGGCGCGCCGGGCGCGGCCGCGCACCTGTCGTGCTGCACCTGCGCACCTGGCCGCGTACCTGCAGTGTGCCTTGCGCCGAGCCCCCTGCCGATGGCGTCATTGACGGACGTCAACTTGACTCACAAAAAGCGCGGCCAAAGGCCGGCCACTCGCTCCCTCCGTGAACCCGACCTCGGCTCGTGCAGCCGCGGGGCCCGGCCGGCCGGTGCGCGGGTTCCAATACCCGCACGACCGCTTGCTTTTCCTGCTCTCATTTCCCCCCGCGCGCGGAGGTCGACGCGCCTCGCGTTGCGACGGTCGAGATGCTCCGTGCGACTCGCGGCCAGGTGGGGTGGGGCGGGGTGGCGGCCGGTCGCTCTGTCTCTCTCGCACTCGCGGGCCGTCGGGGTGCGAGAGAGACAGACGCTGGCCGGGTGGACAAACCGGACGGCGTTCACACAGGCCGGCAGAGCAGTAGACTCGTATTCGTCGCTCTGTCTCTCTCGCACCTGTACGGGGCGCCCCATGAGTGCGAGAGAGACAGAGCGACGAAGCAGCGGCTTTCGGAATGGGTCTGCACTGCAATGCCGCAACGCCATGGTGTTAGTCCTAGCCGGCAGGGCCTCCCTGGCGTGGCGTATGGAAATGAGCGCGCTCTGCAGAGTCGCTCCGTCTCTCTCGCACTCATGGGGCGCACGTGTTGGCTTTGTCACTCCAATCAGGTGTCCGCACAATTTGAACATGAGTCAAAGAACTGGCGATGCATTTTTTTTTCCAACTGGACAAGAAACGGTTCTGCCAACGCGCCCCACGGTCCGGAGCCTGTCCATTAGGGTCAGCGTTGAAGGTCTCTCTCTCTCTCTCTCTCTCTCTCTCTCTCTCTCTCTCTCTCTCTCTCTCTCTCTCTCTCTCTCTCTCTCTCTCTCTCTCTCTCTCTCTCTCGCTCTGTCTCTCTCTCTCGCTAGCGCCGAGTAGGGACGGGTCAGTCCTGTTCCCACTGATAGCGGCGGTGCGCTTCTCGCGATGGCGGCGTGCATTTCGCTGCACTCCGCTGCATTACCCCATCCCGGCACTGCCCGGCACGGCGATGCAGTTGCCGAGGCGTTCTGCCCCCGCCGAGGGCGGGGCGGGGCGGGGCGGGGAACGCCGCGCGGCTAGCGTGCCGAGTTTCGCAAGGACCCCGACGCTTTACCGTCCCGACCTACCGCAACCGGCGAGGCGGGTAGCGGGGGGAGCAATAGCTAGCTCCCCAGTGGCGGGGCGGCGGGGGCTCCGTACTCGGCGAGTAGCCGCGTCCGAATGGTGCGCTAACGCGGCTTTCGGATGCATCCCGAGGCGCACCGTGGGCACTGGGCGCCTCGTCCGTCCACGACGAGGCCTCGCCGGCCAAAACTCTAGACGCGTTTTGAGCTCCGGTGTCGCTAAGCTTTACTCGAACCGAACGTGCGACCCCGCTAATGGATTGCTCTCCGAACGAGGAATCCATTGGTGGGGTCGCACGTTCGGTTCGAGTCCTGTTGTAGAAGCGACTGAGGAGCTCGAAACGCGTCACTGTGCGGCAGGGCGTAAGGGCAGCCATCAACTGTCGCTGAGCGAGATCCGGGCCGCCCCTGACTATTGCTGTTACGTCGCATTCCGCGTGGAGCGACCAACGGCCATCCGGCGCCCTGCTCGTTGCTGCCGTTGGTTCGAATCCCGGCCGCGCCGTTTATTTTTACGTTTGGTGCGCGTCGAGTACTGTGACGACTGCGCGGCTCGCCGCGATTTGGCAAGCGCGGAGCTGACCTACCACAACTCGGCGGGCGCCACGCCCCACCCCGCCCCGCCCCACCGCGCCAGTCCCAGAATGGCACAGTATTTACCCTTGGAGTCCGCGGCCTGGATGCCGCCGTGTCACGCCGCGGACGGCGCGTCACAGTGTGCGAGCCGCAAGCTCGCTTCATACACACACACACACACACACACACGTCGAAGAGCAGAGCCGCCACCTTTGCCTTTTCGGTGGTGGCGCGACGGCACTGTGGCACCTGCGGGGCGGGGCGGTGCATCGCGCCCCCCCCCTCCTCCCCCGGGGCTTGGCCCTGCCGAGGGAGCATTGCCCCCGCCTCGGCCGCGTCGGCCGCGTCGGCCCGCAGACCACGTGGTGGCCCCGGTGGCCCCCCACTGGCTCTAGCTGCGCTGGGTGCGGCGCGGCCAGCGCGCCAAGTGCTGCCATCTAGCGGCCGCGCCGGCAACTGCCTCAAGGCTCGTCCCCGTCCCAGTGGGCCGCCCCGCCCCGCCCCGCCCCGCCCCGCCCAGGTCGCTGCTTGGAATGGAAGCGCGTTTTTACATCGAGGCTTTCAATCCGCTCGGGCTTTTCGAAGCAGTCCGCCTGATTGCATTTCATCGCCGTCGATCCCACTGACGTTGGAGGTTAGCCAGCGCGGGGAGGGGAGGGGGGGCAGTGCACTCTGCGCGGCTTCGATGTTGTTGTTGTTTCCAGTGCGGTTCTAACGCGCTTGTTGTTGTTGTTGTTTGTTGCAGCGGAGTCGCCGTCAACTCGGACTACTCCAGCTCCTCCAGCAGCGGCCACAGTGACATCACCGACCCCGGGTCGCCGTTCAGCGTGTCGAGCGAGGACTCGTCGGCGGCGCCCTCCCCCGCCCGGACCACCCCCGCCGCCTCCGCCGCCCCCGCCCTCAAGCAGGACCCCCAGATCGCCGGGGGCGGCGTTGGGGGCGGCAGCTGGGCATGGGCCGGAGAGGCGGAGCTCGTGCCGGCCGTGGCGGTGGCCGCGTCGCCGCCCCCGGAGGCGGAGCCGGCCGCCCCCACCACCGCCAGCAAATGCAACGTGAAGCGCAACCTGGACGGCCTGGAGCACCACCACAGTCCCGCCAACAACAACAACAACCTAAGCAACAAGAAGCTCAAAGTGGAACCGGCGCCAGCCACCACCACCACCACCGCATTGTGTGTTCAAACCTCGACCACTTCTCCCTTTGTAGAGACTAAGAAAGAATGCTTTGTCAAAACGGAAGATACCACTGAGGGTAATGTGGTTCAGCAGACTTTTGAACCAGACCATCGGGGGAAGATAACTCACTATTACAAGCCGAAGAAAAAGCCAGATGAGAAACGGATACCTCTGGTAAAAGCAGTGACGATGGGGTTCACTCCATTTATGCCAATCATAACAAATAAGGGCAGTTTACATAATATACCTCCTACGCCTCCAGACAAAAGTGGGCAGGTTATAAAAAGTGAACCGCTAAGCCGCAAAATGCTGGATATCAAAGTGAACTCAATTTTCAAATGTCCGGCTGCTTTTGATGTCAAAAAGGTTTCAAATGGTCTTCTTATGTCTTCTAAACTGCCTGATGTTGTGCCAAATGAAACAGTTCAAGCCAAGTTGGATCTTGATGACAAGAAACTGATTTCCTTGCCCTCCCTGTTCAAAAATGGCTCAGAAAAAATTAAGTCAGAACTAAGTTTAATCTCCTCACCTGTACTACCAGTAGCACTGTGTAGTAGACTGGATGAAAAGTGGACCACTTGTTCCGAGTCCCCTTCCTCACCAAAGTCAAGCCAGAAACCTGCAGTAGCCAGCACTCCGCCTTTTACACCTGTGCCAAGCGAAAACCCAACAGTTGTCAGTGTATCAACTCCCACCAAACCAGTGAGCAATACCACTCCAGTAGACAGGACAGTTTCTTCGCAAAGCTGCTTGAGTATTAGGGAGCAATGTAATGTTAAGGAAACCAGACCAGGAGTTACCGCAGATGTTATAGAGAAAGTGTCTGAATCAGTTGTGCCCGAGGCTGTGATATCTAAGAAAGGGCAGGCTGAGTTTGTGTCTGACCAATTGACTGTGAATACTTCCACCACCTCTTCGTTCCTGATACCTGCACCAGTAGGACCTAAATCTCCTATTTTATCGGTGCCAAAATCCATTCGGTTTCCAGCTCGCTCAGCGACAAAACCACTAGCTGAGCCTCAAGTGGATGAGGTGGTTAGTTGTCTTTGGACAGACTGCACACTGAGATTTAACTGTGATTCTTCTCTTCTCGAACATCTTCAGGTGAGGATCCAGAATTTTTCCAAACTTCCCTGGAATAATATGTCTATGTTACAAACTCAATCGTACTTACAATGTTTCTATTTAGGTGTTGGGTCGAATATGTTTTAACAACCTTGTTTTGATTTGTGTGTTGCAGGGGGAACATGTGAATCCACAGAAGACTGATTCATTTGTGTGCAACTGGGTGGGCTGCAAAGTGTTTGGACGGTCATCATGTTCAAGATCCTGGCTGGAAAGGCATGTTCTCAGTCATGGGGGCAATAAACCTTTCCGATGTATTGTTGATGGATGTGGGATGAGGTTTAGCTCACAGGTACGGTATCAATTTAGTTTTAATATGGGTAAAGCATATGATGAGAACTGAATGAAACTTAATTTTCCTGCAGTTAATGCTGGAGCGACATGTCAACTGGCACTTCAAGCAGTCTGAATCACCTTCAAGTAGTGGGTCGGCCCCTCGTCGCAGCTTGGACACTCCGCCAAATAGATTAATCAAACGATGTGGAAAGAAGCTGCGATATAGAAGACAACCATGGTCAGGTATGTATGGGTATCAATCCTTTTTGGGCGTCTCTCTGCCACCTAACTTTAACAAATTTCTTCCAAAGTAAAATGACAAGGGAAAAACATGTTCAGTCACATTGATGTTCATAAGACTTATTACTTTTACTAATGTGGTTGTGTTTTTCTTGCTTCATCAAAGGAGGGAGAGGTAAGACAGATAGTGAATTTCCCTCCATTGTCAACATCATCATTGGTTTCATACTTCTACTGCTACTGGTGTTATTGCCACCTCCAAACTGCACTTATGAACTCATAGCAAGCATCTGCTTTTCAAAATTCTTCTTTTCTCTGCTTTTCAAATTGTGTTGATAAGTTGGAAGTGATTCAGTGATCAATCTGGTTTTTAAGAAAGTCGTCTATAAAACTTCATGAAGTTCCATTTAAAAGTTATTTTTGAAGTTTCTGCTAGCATTTTGAAGCATTTTCTTATGTTGTTTTAGCTTAATAGAAATGTTATAGTCAAAACATTGTTGGAAAGTAAACTAAGGGATGTATTTTTTTGTTACAGCTCGCCAGTTTGATTATTTTGATTCCGGTATCATGGAGGGACTTCAATACCAACTCGTAGTTCAAGCAGAAACCATGGTTCTGGATAGGATGCCTGGCAGCAATGTCACTCTTTATTCAAAGGTACTTGCATAAGATATTTTTAATTTTTTGCTAGGGCTGTTTTTGTCTTGTTAAGACCCATACTGAGACCTTTGTTCATTTTCAGATCATGGCTCAACGTGTGCAACCAGATGGAAGTCTTTCAATTTTGTTACGGTGGTTTCCTAGGAATTTGTAAGTAGTCAAATATGTTTTGTCCTTTTATGACTGCGTCGTTCAGGGTGGTTCAGTTCAATTGTTTGTCCTTGCAGTGTGGATGATGAGTGGGTGCCCAAAAGAGATGTGAGATCTACTCGAACTGTTCGACTGACGGAGTACCCTGAATCTGTCGAGTCCTTATCATCAGCTGGTGGTTCTGTGTATTCATCCCCTCCTTCATCACCAACTTCTGTGATTTCTGCATCTTCTAATGCTGAGTCTGAGGATGAAGCTCCTTCTACCTCATCTTCAAATTTATGGGTGCTAGAAGCTGCTGCAGCAATGGCAAAGTCTGTGGTGGACTCAAAACCTCTTCAATCCCGAAAATCAAGACGAAAACCTATCAAAAAGGCTGCTGTTACCTGAAGAAAGTTCCTCTTAATTAATGTGTTTTGCATCAGAGTCATTCCATTTTAAGTCACCTTGTGGTTGAATCATGAGGTTGTACCTTACAGGAATGACGCTGTGGCTCTAGAGTGATTCTTTACCCCATTTGTCTAATGTGTTAATATGATTATGGTAGTAATTCTTTTGTTGGCTCACTATCTTTGTCAATGCAAGATGAGTTGTGTTTCTTTAAATATATAAGCACTCAGGAGTATTCCTGACTGTAGTGTCACTGCCCTCTGCAATATGCAGTTCTGTCAATCATATTGGTTGGCTATGTGATATTGTAAAGGTTATGACTAACTTTTGTCATCTCCTGGATTTTGTACTGACATTATTCCATGTGAATATTAGTGTCTTTATGAAGGCAAAACTGGAGTACTTCATGTTCACTTACTTAAAAGCATACCAGTAATGGCGCTTTTGTGATAATCGTGCGCTGAGGTCATTAAAACATGTTGCCTTGCTGGAATGCTTTCACTTACCTGATTGATAAATTTGTTAAGTAATTGTTACTTAACCTTGAACTGTCCCAGAAATTTTTGAAAGCTTTTCCCACCCTGAATGCGACACATTTATATTTTGGAAAAGAGTGAAAATGTTTCCACAATGTCATCTTTTAGGTATCTTGTTATAATTCTTGTTTTTTGTTTGTTTTTCTAACAATGGAAAAATTTATGCATTTATAGAATGCAGTATAGTATACTTGTATATCAAATTTATTTTTATGCTTAAAATTTAAATCTCAACATCTCACTCATTAGAAAAGAAATAAATACTACATATTAAGAAACTTTAAGCCATGTTTGTGCCTTAGCATGAATTTCCAGGGTCCAACTTCTGAAATCTTGTTTGATGTTCGTAATGTGGCTTTGATTTTCTTTTCATGTGTCAATTACTAGCTCGCTGGAATGAGTTGTGTTCATGGTGAAAGGAAAACTTTGGAAAGAGCTTTTGAGGATGACCTGTGTGCCAAAATGATGTAAAACAAAACAGCAGGAAGTTTGGGAAGTAATTGCCATTTTTCATTGACAATGTGATCCTTAGCTCCTTGTATCCATTTCGCTCCGATCATTTGGATCATAAGACTGATCAGTGATACATAGATATCCATGAAATAATATTGTCAAATGGGTGTTTGTTGAGAGCGGAATTGAGAAGAGATTGAGGATAGTTGGTAATGCAAGAATGATGTATTCATGACATACCCCTGTTTCTACCCCACAATGTGTGTTCTGGTTTAGAAAGGTGTTCAGATTATGTACTTTTCTAAAGTTAAACTTCTTTGTTGATGTTGGTCTGTGCAGTGTAGTTTTTAAAACTACAAAGTTAATATCTGCCTTTTAGCACTGATATTTTTTATCAAATTGTGTGTTGTAAAACATCTTGACTTCTATGAGAGTTTTTAAATGTTTCTGGCTAAAACACTTAAGGTGTGTGACAGAAATGCAGGTGTGTGTGAATATTTATCATGTGCTTTTAGTTTTGTTTCTTCGTTTCTAGAAGGACTTTGTTAATGTACTGTAGGTCCGGTCTTTGCAGACACCCAATATGTTTTAAAAATAATGATTTGATGGATAATCCACATGTTTTGAAAGACGCTTCTGTAACTCTTAACAACATTGTTACACATGTGATGAATCTCTAAAGTGAGTTTTGAATGTTAATTTTCTTGTGTGGTACAAAAATATTGTGTAGTGATGTCACCTCTTTCAACAGGGTTATTTTTAATATGATTTTAAAGTAGAAAACTTTTAATGTCTCTTCCCCTCTTTTGTTTTATTTTATTGTTTTCTTGTGCAGATTGTGAATGTATTTACTCAACTCGAGAAAAATACCTTTTGTAGGCTATGACCCGCATTAACTGATTCCTCAAGTTTTAGTTATATTTGTAAATGTGCTTCAACTGCCATTAATGAAACAATCAGCTGCGTGACCACACTGCCAACGATGATTCGATGATGACTGTGGGTGGATCTCTTAGTTTTTATTATATTAAATGTGGTGAAGCATGCTATTTTTGAGTGTGCTTTTCACCAAGCTTGAAGAATGCATACTTAATAATAGGTTTATGCTGTGTAGCATAGTTTAATCAAACTTCAAGTTGAAGTGATAATTTCAGCGATGATTATCGCTTAATTGTGTAAATAATTATGAGATGACAGATATTGAATGTGTTCTACTGTATTTGGATATTATTTAAGCTTGCATGTCAATCTAGCATCAGTGCCCATCAATGCCCAGTGTCATGCTAGAGTGATTTTTGAGTATTCTGTAGCATACTCTATGTGTACAAATGGATTATTTGTTATTTCTTTTGGAAACAAAACAATGATATTTTATTGTAAAACAATCACTGCCATCTTTCAAAATCAAGTGAGTCACTTGTGCCTACCACACTTAAAGTTTTCATTGAATGGTAAATTTGGATTCATGTCTCAGACTCAAGGATGCAAAGAATAGATGGGTTTGTGAAAAATAACCACTTTCAGCTTTGTGCCATAACATACTAATCCTGCCATTCTAACCTGTTATTAATAATGTGGTGTGGGTGGCACATACATATGTTTTGTTACTACTCATCAATTTTTAAGGAAAAGATATGTGCCCCTCCACTTGATCTCTGAAGCCGCATTCTGTATGAAGTTAAAATGAATTATGAGAGAAACAGGATTTGATACCGAGTTATGCTTTTCTTTTCAAAAACTCAACTAGACTAGGTTTGATTAGTATGAAACTTCATTTGTTTTGTACTGCTTATTGCAATTATTGTTCTGACAAATGTCAAAATTTAGAGTAAGCTGTGGCACCTCTGTGTTCATGATGCAGTTTCAGTCTTTTACCCAGCGTGTTCATGTGTTAGAAGTAGCATCAAAGCATGGCCAAGTTTATGTGAGCATTCCACAAGAGACTGCTTTGTCTGATGAGCATTTAAAGTGCTTTTTATTTGCTCCTCAAAATTTGGAGCTTTAGTCTGATACTTGAGTCCTGTTTCCTACAGCAATTTTGTTGAAAGGGAACAACCTACTTGCAACTCTGCTAAATCAAAACAATTTGTCTTGTTTTTTTAACTTCTTCTATTTTACAATTTACTTGTGACATAGTATCCTTCATGGCCATTTCTTGTTGAACTTTTGAAGTCATGTCATGCACATATTAATATCAGTTTTTGTGTGGTGTGGTAAGGGACCATATTTTCGTTCATTCAATTTTTGTGTTCAGATCATTAATTTTGGTCATTATTTGTTTTAGGTAACCTAAGGTTCTTCTTTTATCGTGCTCAATTAAAATTGAGCTCAGTTTTATGCCAAGGAAACCCATTGTGTTCTTTGTAGTGTTTGTGAGTGACTATTGCTTTCAATTTAAATGAAATTTTCAGAGTCATGCTTGAAAATTTGAAAGGAACGTCACTGACATTCTTTTATAGTTTCTTTGTGGGGTCACTGCCAAACACTTGTTAATGAATTGAAAATGGAGTATGGACTATGTGGCAGCTCCATTGTTAATTTTCCAATAATGATGACAATTATTTGAGCTGCCTGTTACCTTCTCTTAAGTTTTCTCCATTTTCCTCTGACTGTGTAAGTCATTAATGAGTCTGCAGGTTGCTACCAGTTTTCCACAGTCAGTTGTCTAGATGTCTCTGTAGTGTTGTCCAGAATTTCCTTAGTTCTCTTTGTCATAAAAGCAATGTGTTCATTTTATTGATTAAGAGTCAAGCATATTTATGTTTCAAGCAGAAAAAGAAATTTTCACGTTAGGCCTTATGACTATGTGGACTTACCTGTATTCCGTGTTATGGTATTCATATCATTTGCAGTCTTTTCCCCATGCTCAATATCATTGTATTCATCTCTCAGTGTTACTTTACCTTTATGTTGGTAATAACTTGTATTATGTATATATGATGTACATACTATGTACATTACATGATCAATTCTGAATAAGCTATTTAATTCTCTCCAACAGCAACCTGGTAAATGTATATATAGCCATTTAAGTTGTCAGTGCATTATTTTAGTTGAATTCCCTCCTTTTCATACATGTACTTCACATCATGTTCTGTGTTGTTTTGTTGTTTTGCTGTTTGTTGTTTTCCTCTGCTTTTCTCTAAAGGACTGATGGCCTCTTGCATGTATTTCAACTCAAACCTTTTATATTGAGTTGATTTCTAAATGAATGCTTTGTGTAAGTTTTCTGGACAAAATATATTTGTTTTCTTTTTGTCGTAGTATTGTGATAAAAAATAAAGAAACCCAGTGCTTTCTGGTTTTCATGATTGGAAGCAAGATGACGTTGCACTTTCCATGTGATTTTGCATGTACATTTGTGTTGATGTAGGCATGAGTAGGATAGCAGTAGGTGGGTTTATGTTGCAAGTTATGAATGAATAGTGCCTATCTCCCTTTTTTCAGAGGCATATAATTTTTCAATTGTACAAGTTTTTATAATGTAAGGTTAATTTAATGAGTAAACTTCTTTAGACCACTGGGAAAAACCAGAACTTGCAAATCCTTTCTTGGTGAAATTAGTTTGATTTGTATGTCTACTGCACACATGTAACGTGCTTGGATTTGAAAATTTGTCTTTGTAAGCAATTGATTTGTCATACTAATAACTTAAAATTCATGGCTGACCAAAACGCAAACCCATGAACTATGCTGAGATATCAGTAAGCTTCTGATCTGTCATAAGCTGTTATTTCTCGGTACATGTCAATATATTTTTTGAAAGTGCAATCAGTAGTGATGTCACTCAAAATTGTTTAAGTCTTAGAGAGAAGTTTAAATCGAGCATTCTCTACTGAAAACTAGAAAGCCTGGGTTATGTAAAGTAATATTTATAAATTGAAAAAAAAGGGAAAAAATGTATGTTGTACAGAATGTAAGTCTCATAAATTGCAGAGATGGAGTCATATGTGAAAGAATTTCTTGAAATGTTGTACCATTTGTGTACTGTTATCATACTCACTTCAGATAGAAGACTAGGAGGTGTTGAAAAATATATCTATTATTTACTTTGACGTGGGTTTGTTTTATTCTCCTTTATTCTCCGAAACCAACTCCAAACAGTTGCTACAGAAACAGGGAAACTCCTTTGATACTTGAAACACACACCAGCGACGGCCACAAATGCACTGAAAATACCGAACGTCATCCACTCCGTCTAAGGAGAGGTGGCAGTTCGATGCGAGTCTGTAAATGCCAGAAGCTTCAGGCGCACAGTGGGCCGGAAGACCGGCGCAGGCGGCCAAAACTCTAGACGCGTTTTGAGCTCCAGAGTCGCGAAATGGGACTGGAACCGAACGTGTGACCCCACCACTGGATGGATGATGCGGTCAAAATGCCGCCTATTTGGAGCGGCCTAGCCTAACCTAACCAGTGGCGTGCGAGCATGGCCGCCCGTTACACTGCCCACTCGACAACATCTCCTTGCCTCTCGCCCAGTTTTACTGCCGTTGTGGCCGCTACGACCTAGACTCCTAGGTGAGTCGCAGGTCATCGAGCGTCATGCAACACACGAGAGAGAGAGAGAGAGAGAGAGAGAGAGAGAGAGAGAGAGAGAGAGAGAGAGAGAGAGAGAGAGAGAGAGAGAGAGAGAGAGAGGGGGGGGGGGCAGCGCGCACGCACACACACACACACACACACACACACACGATACTACTTCCTGATGCGTACGTGCATGCGAGATCGGGAGAGGATATCCCAGCTTCTATTCCAGGAATCACGACTCGGCTCGGGAAAGAGAATCGCCGGAGTGGATTAATTCGTGGACATGGTCATTACCACGCTGCGCGGCTGCGCGGCTGCGCGGCTGCGCGCTGCATGCTGCTTGCTGCACTGGGCTGCACCACGTGGATGCGGCGGACGACGGAAACGCGAGCTCCCCGTGGGCGCGCCGCGGAATCCGCGATTCGACACGGAATTCCCCGGGGAATTCCCAGCGACAAGAGAAATAAATTCGAAAAAAATAAATAAATTTGTGTGCGTCTTTAAACGAAAAACACCTCTTTACTTTTCAAGCCTTTTTTTTTACGTTTACTGCAGAACTTTTAGCACGAAAATAAACCGATTCTTTTGTTTGCGTTTCATCTTGCTGTTGTTGTAATTTTCCTGAGTAATCCGACTCGCATAATTCCGATCGACACAATTTTCGCCATAGACTGTTGCGTCTTATTTTTCTGTCCTGCTTTTCCCAGTATTTTTCCTAAGATTAGAGGGCACTTGGCTTGCTTCGCTGGGAGAGGCCGGCGCACAATAACTACGTGACCGATTTCTGTTTCGGAGGGGGCGGTGACGCTGGACCACGGCAACGTTACGATACAAGGCTGGGTTAGACAGGTCACGTCCTGGAGAGGGGGAGGGGTAACGCACAATGGGCCAGAAGATGGGCGCAGGCGTGTACCCGGGCGCTGGCGATCATGTTTAACTAAAAATAAATTTTAAAAATTGGAACCCTACGACCCTCTCCCCCGCAATGGGGTTCGAGCCACCTGCTTAACTTCGGCCAAACGTCACGTGATTTATTGCAAGAATCTATGTCGAAGCCCCTTCACCCACCAACCATAGCACACGAGGGCACCGGAGGAGGAAGTTTAGGTTATCCGCAGGGGAAGTCCCGATCATAGCGGCTGTCAAGCTCAAGCGGGTTGGCTTATTCGAAAAGGGAAGTCCAGGCAAAACCGACATTAAACCAGTTTCGGCTTGATTTTTTTTTTCGGGCAACCTTTTTTTTTTCTTTTTCCGAGTGACAGCCACACTGTGTTAGTGGGCTGGCTGCTGAGGCCGAGGCCTGAGGCCGCGCGACACAGTGGGCCAGAAGACCATTGAGGCGGCGCGTATTGAGCTCCAGAGTCGCTAAATGGGACTCGAACTGAAGGTGTGACCCCACCAATGGATTTCTCGTTTGGAGAGCAATCCATTGGTGTGGTCACACATCCGATTCGTGTCCCATTTAGCGACTCTGGAGCTCACAACGCGTCTTGTAGCCGCCTCCTTCTGACTGTTCCACTGCGCGGCTCGGCCTGGCCGCCCATACGGGGCGTGGACCGCGTGGTGCCGACCCACCGAAGAGACGACCTTGTGGAAGTTTCGGTCGGTCCACCTCTGGATCGGATCCGGAGCCTCGCCGGAACCGGAACCGACCGGAAACAACGCGCCACACCGACTGGCGGCAGGGTGCCGGCAGCGGGCCCCGGAGCACAGACTGCCTGCTAGACGGATATCAAATCGCACGACGAGTAGCCAAAACCTACGTCTTTAATGTCCGGCACACTATCCAAGTGGTTCTCCTCGGCTCGTGACCCGAAAATGGCTGCCAAAGATTTTCGCGACCCCAGGCGCCCCCCCTCTGGACTAGCCTTGTGATCTGCGGGCTCATGACGCATTCACCACCACGGAGAACCCAGTCGGAGACCCTCCGGCTTCCAGCCTGTGGACAACAACATCAGGGTGCGTGGTTCAACGCCCACACAGTGCGGATCCATTTTTTTTTTCGGAATTCCTTATAACCAGGAATACCTTACCTGCGAATCCTGGGCCCTGCACAGTGGGCCAAACCGGCGCAGTCGGCCAAAATTCACACGTTCGATACGAGTCCCATTTAGCGACACTGGAGATCAAAACGCGTCCGGAGTTTTGGCCGCCCGCGCGCCGGTCGTCTGCCCTGGCAGGCGACGAAGAGCAAGAGGAGGAGGAGGATGGAGAAAGAAGTCAGTGCTCCAGATGGTTGGGCCCCCTTCCTGTGGGGGTCACTCTTCATTGCTATTCACGGCGCGGCGCGGCACGGCGCGGCACGGCGCGGCCAACGCGCTCCGACTTGCACTGGATGGCCTTCGGACGGACCGCACCGCTCCATGGCGGCATGGCGGCGGCGGCGGCGCACACCGGCCGGGTGGATCGGCCCAGCCAGAAGGACCTTGCCGCCCTTGGCTGCCCTTTCGTCTGACCTTTTGTCAGCCTCCTGGTCTGACCGACCTTTGGGCCGCTCTTTTGGCTGTCAAATCGGCTGTTTTTCACTGGATTTTTTTTTTTTTTTTGCTGCCCTATGGGTTGCATTTTAGGCCGCCCTTTGGGGTTCTGGCCGCTTTTGGCCGACCTTCAGGGTGCCCTTTTGTCGTCTGACGAAAGGTTCCTCAGAACTAACTCCCTTTGGCTGCCCACTTACCTGCCTTTTACCTGCCATTATGGCTGCCTCTGTCTGCCTTTCCAGCTAAATTTGTCTGCCCTTTTCCCAGCCCTTCCAGCTGCCTTGAGCTACCCGCTTTCGTCTGATTTCGGCTTCTCTCATGGCTGCCAGCGTCTACCCTCTCGGTTTCCTCTCGGTTCAGACAGACAGCCACACACACACACACACACACACACACACACACACACACACGTGACAGCTTGTGGCGGCCCTTGTTCACCTTGCTCCCCAAGCCCCGACGGGACGGTGTTCAGTGCGTGGACGCGTCGTCGGAAGGAAGGAGAAGAGGAAGAGGGGAAGGAGGGGAGGGGAGGGTGGAGGGGAGGGGAGGGTGGAGGGGAGGGGTCGCGCCGACGGGTTCCCGTGGGCGCGCGCCGCGGGTCGGATCAGGAAGCTATTGGCCGGACTGGCGAAAAAATAAAATACAATGCTGCTGACCGCTTGTTCCGGGCAGATCCATCTCCCCATCTCGGGGTCTAGGTCAGTTGTTTCTTTGCTCTCCACGTTCTCCTTGTCAGCGCGGGTGTTTTCGGCAATAATTAAATAAACGAGCCAGCCAGTGTTTGTGGGTGCAAAAGAGAGAGAGAGAGAGAGAGAGAGAGAGAGAGAGAGAGAGAGAGAGAGAGAGAGAGAGAGAGAGAGAGAGAGAGAGAGAGAGAGAGAGAGAGAGAGAGAGAGAGAGGGAACGTTTTCGCAACGACCGACTTCAATTATTGTTAAGTTTGATAGCATAGCATAGTTGTGTGCCTGACGGAAGCGTGCAAATGCGCTTCGGTGTTTAACCGGAGCAGTGAACGCGTCGTTGGGGCACTGGGGCGGGCCGGGCCCGGCCGGGGCCTGGGCGGCGCGCCGTCTTTCTTATTGTCTCCGAGTCAAGGCCAGGTCCGGGCCAGGCCGCTCAGGCCAGACGCTTCGGAGCAGGATGGAGGGAGAGAGAGAGAGAGAGAGAGAGAGAGAGAGAGAGAGAGAGAGAGAGAGAGAGAGAGAGAGAGAGAGAGAGAGAGAGAGAGAGAGAGAGAGAGAGAGAGAGAGAGAGAGAGAGAGAGAGAGAGAGAGAGAGACGAACGAAGACCGCAAGACGGAGGCACCGATAATGCAGCAGGCTGCACCCGCCCCGCGCCCGCCGCCGCCCGCGGAAGCCAGGGTAGGCAACCGTCGTGCCTGTGTGCCACATGGTTGCCTACCCTCGGTCCGACAGGCGCTAGAAGGCGCCTCGGCCACAGCACGGTGGGTCAGAAGCCCATTGCGACCCCACCAATGGATCCACTGGTGGGGTCACGCGTTCGATTCGAGTGCCACTTAGTGACGCAGGAGCTAAAAACGCGTCACCGCCATTACCGGTGCTCTGGCCCCTTCCGCGTAGGGTCCCCCTTCCCAGGCCGAGCCCCACGCACCGCGCCTCCGCCGCCTGCCCTTGGCATTGGCTGGCCGCATCGGCATAATGGAGTGATCGGCACCTTTCGAAATACACTCCGACCGACTCCGCGCTCTCCGCTGCCGCACACTCATTCCGAGAGTCGTGTTCGTCGCTCTGTCTCGAGTGCGAGAGAGACCCTCGGCATGAGTCCGCTGACCAAGGAGAGGAAGGCCCTCCGGCTGCCTGGGCCGGCCGGAAGCGCGGAGCTGGCCGGCTGGAGGGACTTGGAAGCGCACTCCACGCCCAGAACACTCACCAAAAATAATGCTGTGTTCCGGTTTTTTTTTCGTTTTTTTTTTCCTTGTCCGTTTTCTCCTTGAACTTCATTCACTCTCGTTGCAGACAAACAGTTTGTCAGGCCGCAGTGTGTCACACTGGCCAGCGCGGGGGCGAGAGAGAGAGAGAGAGAGAGAGAGAGAGAGAGAGAGACAGAGAGAGAGAGAGAGAGAGAGAGAGAGAGAGAGGCGGTGCTGGCCTTCGCCGATTAATTAGGCGCGGCGACAGCTCCAATGGCAATGCTGACTGACTGACTCGAGGTGCAGGAAACGAGACGGACAGGGCTCTCTGTCTCTCTCGCACCCCTGCGGGACGCCCCGTGAGTGCGAGAGAGACAGAGCGCTGCATTTCATGGAAAGGAGCTGTGACGCTGTTTCGGATTCTGTGTCTGTTTGCTGGTTTGTTTTGATTCCCTGCTTGTTTTATAAGGTTAGGTATGCTGACGTCGCTGACCTTCTCTCTCTTTCTCTCTCTCTCTCTCTCTCTCTCTCTCTCTCTCTCTCTCTCTCTCTCTCTCTCTCTCTCTCTCTCTCTCTCTCTCTCTCTCTCTCTCTCTCTCTCTCTCTCTCTCTCTCTCTCTCTCTCTCTCTCTCTCTCTCTTCCCAAAGAGAGCAGTGCGGCCCACGCTGGCGCGCCACGCCCGGCCGGCCGGTCTGTTCCCGACAGTGCCTCGCTCGCACCCCAGTGCGGACCGCTCCGTGAGTGCGAGAGAGACAGAGCGCATCTTGGACGAGGAAGAGCGGCAGGCGTGGCAGCGCATTGAAGGTACAATGTGCTGTGCTCGGCCGTGAGCATGGTGTGGTCGTTTGTTGCACTTCCGCTTCGGATTCGCTGCCCTCTGCTCAATAATGTAGCACCGGAGGTGTTTAGCGTCATGGTTTCCCTATCCTCCCGCTCTTCCAATTTCCCTCTGAGAAATTACGAGCAGTCACGATACTGAGCCAATTCTCAGTACTCTGGGACACGATCTATCATGGAAATTTCTTCTCAATATGAACTCAACTGCCAGCATTTATTATTTTTCACTGCCCTCCCCAGTGTGCTTCAAAGCCACAGCAATGCGCAGTGACCGTTATCTGCCGTGGTGGCTGGAGGTGTCGACGCGTCAGTTGCACGGTACGAGGATCGGCGGTTCGAATCTTATTACTACAACTTTTTTCTCTGATCGCTGCTCATTGTCACGTCAAGAGCCCGCTTCTAACAGCGTCAGACATGAGCCGTGGTGGCTGAGGGCGTTGCGGCGTCCGACCCCAACCGTAAGGTCCGGGGTTCGAAGTCTCCTGATTCCTTTCATTTTTCGAGTGGCTTCCTCCCACTGCGACTCAAACCCGTCGTCCAACACTCGGCTGACGTGCAAGTCAGGGTGGTGTAGTGGTCTAGGCTCAATCCAGGCCATTACACCCGGGTGTCTAAAAAGCAGTCCGCTTCGGCGGATTGGCCTCGGCACTGGTTCGATCCCCGATCGAGCCAGCCACTCGAAATTGGTCGCGAGTGGGTCCATTACGATTCGTCGGATGGAGTTGATAAGTCCTTTGAAGCTGGCCCACTGACTGCATGTTCGGGTCTGGGAGCGCCGGACAGCGGGGGTACACTTGGTACCGACCACCCTGCGCAAACAAAAGCTCCCAAAACTACTCTCTCTCTTTCTTTCTTCTCTGTCTCTCTATCGTCTCTGCCTTACTCTACTCTGCCCATGTTGGGCCGTGTCGGCGGCTCGGGTCCTACTGGGTCCCCCGGCGTACGATATCGAAGTCGCTGGATCGGATTAACCCCAGTTACCTGATAGCACCGGTTCCCATCCCGAACACCGAAGTAAAGCAGGAGGCCTCCCCATTAAGACTGGGGAGGGGGTGTAGAGTTCCATTTTTTCAAATTTATTTTTAGTTAAACACGATCGCCAGCGCCCGGGTACACCGTTTCCCATATCCGAAGCTTTTTGTTCGTATTACGAAGAAAAAGCTCAGTATGATATTGGGAGAATAGTTCCGATGGCGGCGTTTTTGCTGCCGGGTGGACTCGAACCCACGGCAACCTCTTCCCCTGCCGCGGTCCACGCGCGGAATGCTGCAACACTACACTGTGTCGGCGGCGCGCCGAGCCAGGCGAGTGAAGTTCAGGGCCGGGCATCTGTCTGTCGCTCCCGTCCTCGGGAGGTGTGTAGGACATGACTGATTATTTCATCGGAAGTGACTCGCTGGAACGCCGCAAAGGATGTAGGTCATACGCCACACGGGGTCTTCTTATTATATCTAGGCGTTACACCACCTCCGCTGCTGTACTGTAAAATTTAAAAAAAAAAAAAAAAAAAAAAAAAAAATGTTTTGAAATTGTATACAATATTAGGAACGTAAAATGTACGGAAATTCCTTGTAATTTTCCGTTCTTTTTCTGTTCTTTTTTCCAGATTTGGCGACAAAATTGTTTCCAGTTTGGTAACAAAATTTGTCCTGACGCTAAATGGCTTCTGCTACAAATACTATTAATAGCTGCTGCTGGCTACCGCTATGCTGCTCCCCTCTTCATTTCGTGCAGTGGTCGCCAAGTCTTCCTGGTTGAATGGTCCAGGAAGGCCAGGCGGCCGCGCCGCTGGCTCAGTGCGTGGTCACCGGCTCGCCTCCACCTCGTCCGGCACCAGGGCAGGAGGAGGAAACAACAATAATAATTTGTGCCAATTTCCTTGTGGGATTTATTTTCAAGTTTTGGTCTGGTATTGTCGGTCTTGTGACATGGCGACTCGGGTTAGTTTTAGTCAGCTCTTAGGGGGGGGGGGTCTCCCTATCACTGACCACTTTGAAAGCCGTTCTTGCCCACTGTGCCTTGATTTATCATTTTACGGGCCCCACTTTCAGCCGCACTGACCCTACACATGCATTCTAAAATGCAGCCTTGTGTGAGGAAAGTGACGCACATTACCCCCCCCCCCCCGGGTCGTCCTCCTCCCCCTCCCCTTCGAACTAGTCACGTGGTTTGTGTGCTCGGCCCTTTTCAGCGATTCACCTTGGCGGCCGCGCCATAGCGTTGTCGCTGTTTTGTTGGCTGCCGTGCAGTCCTGCGTATGTTGGCCGGCGACGCCTCCGCCCCACAGTGGGCCAGAAGACCGGCGAAGGCGGCCGAAACTCCAGACGTATTTTTAGCTTCACAATCACTGAATGAGACTCGAACCAAAATGTCTGACGCCGCCAATGAATTTCTCGTTCGGAGGGCAATCCATTGGTGGGGTCACACGTCCCATTCAGCGACTATGGAGCTCAAAACACGTCCGTGACTTTGACCGCCTGTACCGGTCTTCTGGCCTACTGTGCGCCCCGCCCCGCCCCGCCCCGCCCCGCCCCGCCCTGCCCCGCCCCGCCCCGCCCCGTCCTCCAACAAGTGCACGTCGAGGCACAGTGACCCCTCGAGGCCGCGCGGCTGGGACCTTGTGTCTGGGCGGGGGTCTCGCGGTGAGGCTGCCCCCCTGGTGCCCCCCCCCCCCACCTCCGCAGGGGCTGGGACGCGGTGGGGCGTGGTGGAAATGGCCAAGCAAGCAGCCGGGAGGGCAGGGCCCCTGGAACCTCGCCTGGAGAGGCTCCTGGAGGCCTCGCCCGTGTTCAAGGCTTTTTTTAAGGCCAAGGCCAACATCATTTTCTAAAAAAAATGGTATAGTATGTTTTTGCCCGGGAGCACCAAATCAGTGTGGATAGTGGAACTCTGCACTCTCATTCTTCAATAGACATTTTTCTAATAATCATGGACAATTATTCAGAAACAATGTCTAAAATAACTATTTCAAAGAGTTGTTTTTCACCTCCTCGCCCACACCTGAGTCTACAAACGCTCGGCTGTACTGCCATGCAAAAAGGGTTTTACTGCGTGATAAAGCCAGTCGCAACGGCTGTCTGAAACAGCCTCTCTGCACTCAGCGTCGTAACCCCGCTTCATCGCAGAAAGTTAAGGCAACAAAATTCACAAAAGGTCCGGGAACTTTACCTTTACGACGAAGAAGAACTGCTGGGTTTTAGCGGTAGAAAGTCTGGGCGTCACCAAAGTTAAGTTTGAAAATATGTTGGTATTCCATTCATTAAATTTTCGAAAACATTCTCCCTTTTCCACTTAAGGCCTTGCGCCACCAGAAATCAAATATTTTTGAAGAAGTTTTTCGCTTATTGACCGACCACCCTCCCTGTTCGGCGAGAGTCCGCACGATCGCCTGCCTGCCTTGCAGTGTCCTGCCGGCGGTCTTTCGCACTTTGGGGCTTCCCTTTGCGTAACCACCTGCCTCGGTCGTAACGCTCTCTGACGTCATCCAAGGGATCAGGATTAACGAGGCAAGTAAAGGACGCCCTCTAAAATGGAAAGAAAAAAATCCCGTTCGACGCGTCGATAAAAAAAAGGGTTACTACTGGGCCTGTCCGGGATTTGAACCCGGGACCTCTCGCACCCGAAGCGAGAATCATACCCCTAGACCAACAGGCCGCTGTGGGGAAGCCCCACGCCGAGCGCACAACAAGGCACGCGCGGATGCTCAGATAACGGGATGTTCCGCTCTCACCGCAAGCCCCTCCACGCCGACTCTCACCGGCCGGCGGGGCGTGGCGGAGCGTGGCGGGGCGCCGGCAGGTGAGGTTGTGGAAGCGTTGAGGCACGACGACGGTCATCCAAATCCACTTTACACTCAAAAATGGTGGGTCAAATCGACTGAAATTCGGTTGATTTTGGAGACAATTAACGAAGGAAACTCTAGATGTTGCCCAAAATTCCGTCGTAAACTTATTTACGATGAATCTTCGTGAATTTTGCGAAGGTTCCTTCAGCAACATTTTTTTCCAGAGGTACATTCATTAATGCTGGAGGATTATTTTTACTGTCTAGAAAGTTATATCATTTCGACTCAGAGAGCACCCTTCTTTAAGATTTGATTGAGTTAAGAGACTTATAAGTTTCAGCCGACGATTTGTACTAAGATTTTTTTTGCGGTGGAATCGAAAAAAAAATAGGTTAAAGATCGAAAAAAGGGAAACTGGACAATCATATCGTGACTGCCTCATGTCAAGCACATTCGAGCAGACATTAAAGCAAAAAAAAATAAAAAAAATAAATAAATAAATAAATATTGGAAACAGAATGCAAGCGATCGCGCCAGGCAATGCCGGCGTCCAGGAGGATTACGACCCAGCCTGTCGTCTTTCCTTTTCGCGCATATAATCTTGCGTTTTTTCCCTCGCTTTAGTTTTCCACTGATCCTGCTCACTTCCGGCCGACCTGCTCCGACGCCGCGCCGATGTTGGCGGCCTTGTGACAGTTGTTGTTGTTGTTGTTGTTGCTGTTGGCGGAGGAGCGCACAGTGGCGCGCCGAAGTGCTCAATTGGATGGTCGTTTGGGCGCAGTCGTGTTCGGTTCCGTCACGAGTTTGTTTTCGGCCGAGCCGACACTCGGAAACCTTCTTCTAGCAGTGAATTTGCCAGGGTACTTGAAGAGGAACCATGGACAATCTGAACACTCCGCTGGATCTGGAACAAAGAACATCAAGCAATTTTCTCACTAATAAATAATGGTATACTTTTCACTAGTCTGATCAAAAATTCATTATTGTTACAGATTTGGGGAAGTTCATCATCATATCATCATTCATCATTATCATTATCATCATCATCACGTTAGGCCTCTACCACGCAGCACCTTGGTGAATTTTCAGTTAATAAGTCAAAAGTTAAATTTAAAATTTATTTTCTTTGTCGGTGTTTTGGCCAGTGTAGTCTGCGTATTGCACAGCACGGCGTGCATGGGATTCGCTCGTCATTCCCCGCCAGCCTCCCCAGCCTCCCCAGCCCACTACACCAGTTTACAGCTCTAGGTCAGAGCCGCGCCGGGGCATTGCCCAGGTATTGGCATCTCTGCCGATGGCCTTGGCTGTGCCTGCCGCTCGGCCGCTGACCTTCGGGTACCATCGGCTACCTTCGGCTGCCTTCGGGTGTCGTCGAGTACCCGCTTCGGGTGTCTTCGGGCCCCGCTTCGGATGCCAGAGTCTTGTTGACCAGGATTAATTTATTGGCGTCGCGTGAGAGACGTAGCGTGTGAATATCCAGCTAAAGTTCATCACGTTCAGCACGCACACACGCTCACACACCGACACTCTCTCTCTCTCTCCCTCTCTCTCTCTCTCTCTCTCTCTCTCTCTCTCTCTCTCTCTCTCTCTCTCTCTCTCTCTCTCTCTCTCTCTCTCTCTCTCTCAAGCTGACTGAATCTGATGCGGCGACTGGGAACTTGAATGCAGCGGTTTGCTTGCAGACCCTCCGGGATTCTATGAAGAACTAATTTTCCAGTGTATTCAGCGATATAGCATTAGACTGCAGAAAGGTAAACGTGACAAACAAAACTATGCATGCTATTGTTTTCTATTTTACAGTGCTCGACAAGCAGAGAGTACGGATTAAACTTTTGCCAACGGCTCTGAAGAAGCAGCTGCATTCCTGTCCGAAATAAAGCAATTGCGGGGCCCTTTTTTTCGCTTTGCCACTCTCCCTCTCGTCTCGTCTGACCTTGCTCTTCGTCCGCTCTTCCTCGCCTCTCCCTTTCCACCCTTTCTGCCTCCCCCTCCCACACTCTCCAGTGCCGCTCCGGCCGGCACACAGTGGGCCACAAGACCGGCACACAGTGGGCCACAAGACCGGCACACAGTGGGCCAGAAGACCGGCACAGACGGCCAAAACTCGAGACGCGTTTTCAGCTCCAGACAATTTTCAGGACACTTCCACTCGACTCTGCATGTCCTTTCCGAGCCCGGCCAGTTTGTAGTGGAGCCGAGTGGAGCTCATCTCGCATTGCCATCACAAATGACTCGTTTCCCCATTTCTTCTTCCTTAAAAAAAAAAAAAAAAAAGAACGCGGCGGACGCCAGCCGGCCCACTGTGCGGCGACGCATCGCGTCTTATTAAACTTGAACTTGCGGCCGCGTTCGAGGCCGCCTCCCTCCCAGTCGCCAAGTCGCCTGTCCCGCCCCACCTGGCGAGGCGAGGCGGGGCGGGGCGGGGCGTGGTGGGCCTGACTGGGCAGCCGCGATGTACTTCCGGTGTCCCAGTGCGTAGTGACTGCACTCCTCGCCCCTCTTTGTTACGTACTTACGCCCAACCCGAAGTCCCCCTCCACCCCGCCCCGCCTCGCCCCGCCTCGCCCCGCCCCGCCTCGCCACGCCGCGCCCCGCCGCGCGCCGGACATGGTGTGCGTCCTTCCTCCCGGCCCACTGTGTTCCCCTGCACCACGTATGGTCACGACGCGGCTCCCCGGAAGTAAGCGACCGGAGCGACGCAGCGGACGCAGAGTCAGTGGTGCCAACAGCGCGCCGCCAATGCGGCACCAGTCTCTCTCTCTCTCTCTCTCTCTCTCTCTCTCTCTCTCTCTCTCTCTCTCTCTCTCTCTCTCTCTCTCTCTCTCTCTCTCTCTCTCTCTCTCTCTCTCTCTCTAAGTGCGGACGCTGCTGCGGCACCTGACCAGAATATGACGCGGCGTCCGCCGGCCTCCGGGTCTTCCCCCCGACGGTGTCTCCTCAGCACATCAAGGTTACACCCCAGCGGACGGATTTTGGATTTTGATTAAATTTTAATAAAGTGTACTTCATACTGAATTTTTGGCAGATGCGGTCTATTGTAATCAAAATAAAAAGCAGCGGCTGAGACACCGCCCACGCGAGGAACGGCAAAAAACATGCAATTAGATTTGGACACTTGACTCACGTGTGGTGCCCAAGGTTGGCCGGTAAGATAACGTGCGCACTGCGAGGCCATCGTGACCGCTTTCCGTTATCGTCCCACTGGAGGGCGAGGGCGTCAAAAGACGCGCGATAGTCCTGAGCGCCCCGCAGTGAACCGGCCAACTCTACACGAGTTTTGAGCTCCAAAGTCGCTAAATGGGACCCGTGTTTTTCTTGCCCGCTGTGCGCCGCCATCCCTGTTCTGTTCCCATTCCTGCTTTCCGGCTTTTCGTCCGCTTCCTACTCGCATCCTCCGTGTCCAGCCGTGTTTACTTTGCGGCCGCCCGACCCGCGGGTCATTGCGCTCGCCCGCTCTGCTGGACTTCCGTAAACAATGGCATTGAGGTTTCATGACGATAGTGGCCGCGCCGTGCCGCACAATGGGCCAGAAGACCGGCGCAGGCGGCCAAAGACTCCAGACGAGCTCTGAGCTCCAGAGTCGATGAACAGGACTCGAACCGAACGAGTGACCCCACCAACGGATTCCTCGTTCGGAGAGCAATCCATTGGTGGGGTAGCGACTCTGGAGCTCAAAGCGCGTCCGCGGGATTCCGACCGCCCTCACCGGTCTTCCGGCCCACTGTGCGCGCTGCCGCGCGGCGCGGGCGGGCGTCATGACTGGAGATTTGTAGCCATTGCGATGCACGGCGTTGTTCCTCGAGAAGCAATCAGCGCTGGCCACGCCACGCCACGCATCGGCGTTGACACGCTGGCCTTGCCGCCTGCGGCAGTGTGGGTAGGCAACCGCCAGCCCCGCGGGCACGCCAGTGGAGCGGCGTGCCTACCCCGCCGGGGGCTCCTTATTCGCCTCGCGACCCAAAAATGGCTTCCAAACATTTGCGCGGCCCTACAGTCAAACATTCGCGACCCCAAACCACCTCCCCCGGCAAAAAAAAAAATGTGTGTTGAACCGGGTGTTGAACCCTAAAACTCCGGGTTCAGAATGTAATGGCTGTACGCTTTCGGCCACAGGGATCACTGTGATTGCGGCGACTACAAAGTCTACCATCTCATGTTCGAATCCTGCCACACGCACTCTGTTCGGATCCCGTCTTTCAAACGCACCAAAGTAACATTATAATTTTGTCTCCGGACGGTTTTTTTTTATCCAATTTTTTTATTCAATATTTTTATTCAGGTCGGTCAAAAATAGGTAGGTCTAGTTTTTGTCGGTCTACTTGCGACGTAAAGTGAGTGATGCGCCGTCACTAGCGCTGACGACGATGATGGCCCCGATTCTCTCGGTACATATTTGCAGACACCGGCCGGGCATTGTGTTGGGGTAGGTCGCAGTCTGCGGCCAGACGCTGGCGCTGGTGGGGGCGGAGGGGGCCCCAGGGGGGGGGGCGTGAGGGGGCCGGCGGGCCGGTGGTGGGGGGCGGTAGAAAAAGGCCCCGCTCCATTAGGCGCGACCAGTACTTGGCAGATCGCTGCTTGGCGTCCGCGCCGCGCCACACGGCCAGGCAGCGACAGAGCATCGGGACGCCGCGAGCCAACCCGCGAGTCGCGACCGGCACGTCGGCCGCAGCGGGTGACATGCAACAGTGACACGGCAGTGACACGGAAGTGACACGCCTGCGCGAGTGAGTGACACCCGAGTGACGCCGAGTGACTTTGAACTTCCAACCGCGTGCGGACACACCGTCGTCGCCATGGAGACGGAGACGGATCAGATCCTGTCGAGGACGTCGCTCAAGCCGACGGCGCCGGAGTTCGTGCCTTTGGCCAAGCCTGACGGCGACCACCCGGCCGTGCCGGAGACGGTGCCGGAGACGGTGCCGGAGAGCCCGGAGGACTCTGACGACGACGTGCACGTGGTGCTGCGGTCGCCGGGGACCTTCCTGCCGCCGCCCATGCGGCACCGGGACACCACGGACAGCCTGGCGTCCACGTCGTCCGTGGACAGCGACCGGTCCGCCGACAGCCCCGTCCGCGACAAGGACAAGGACGACGCCGCCCACATGGGCGACCGCTCCGACACGGGCTCCGAAACGGAGGACGCCCCGCGCGTCGCCGCCGCCAAGCAGGCCAAGCCGGCCGAGTCCGGCGCCACCGCCGACGACGGCCTGCCGCCCTTCGAGCCGCCGGACGAGGAGCTGAGCCAGCGCATAGTGGACCAGGTCGAGTTCTACTTCTCCGACGTGAACATCACCAAGGACGCGTTCCTGCTGAAGCACGTCAAGAGGAACAAGGAGGGCTACGTGAGCCTCAAGCTCATCTCGAGCTTCAAGCGCGTCAAGCACATCGCGCGCGACTGGCGCGTCGTGGCGCACGCCCTCAAGCAGTCCACCAAGCTGGAGGTCAACGAGGCCGGCACCAAGCTGCGGCGCGTGGATCCGCTGCCCGCGTACGACCAGACCACGCCGTCGCGCACCGTGGTGGCCATCAACCTGCCGCACGACAAGCCGACCATCGAGAGCGTGGCCGAGCTGTTCCGCTGCTGCGGTGACATCGCGCTCGTCCGCATCCTGCGCCCCGGCAACCCCATCCCCGCCGACGTGCGCGCCTTCGTGGCCAAGCACCCCGAGATGCACGGCGTCGTGTCCGCGCTGGTGGAGTTCGTCCGCACCGAGTCGGCGCTCGTGGCCGTGGCCAAGCGCGACTGGGACTGGCGCTACGCGGCCGGCGACCTGAGCGGCATGCGCGTCCTGGAGCTGAACGCGCCCGCCGCGGCCGCGCCGCCCGCCAAGAAGCGCGCCGCCAACAAGAAGAACATCCTGGGCAAGCACCCGGAGGACGCGGCCTCCGGCTCCGAGGCCGAGGAGCACCGCTACATCCGCGCCATGCAGCAGCAGCGCCGCGGCTCGTCGCCGCTGGACTTCCCCGGCAGCCCCGTGGCCAAGCACTGGCTGCAGCGGCGCTACTCGCGCGACTCGGGCTGCGAGGACAACCACGGCTTCCACTACCACCGCGCGCCCAGCTCCGGCTCGCTGTACGGCTCGGACTACTCGCGCAGCCGCAGCAACTCGGCGGCCTCCTTCGACCTGCCGGCCGCGCCGCGCCGCATGTCCGCGGGCTGGGACTCGGGCTCCGAGTCGTGCTGCTCGGGCCGCTCCTCGCGCTCCAACAGCGCCGCCTTCATCCTGGACGGCATGACGGCGCTGCGGCGCTGCTCCGCCGGCAAGGACTCGGACTCGGACGGCTACGGCTCGTTCAGGTCGCGGAAGAGCTCCGCCGGGTCGGACATGGGCAGCCGCAGGGACAGCGGCGCCAGCACCGGCCCGTGCTACGGCCGCCGCGGCAGCGCCGCCTCCACCGGCAGCGGCGTGGACGACGACGGCTACCTCGCCGGCCGCCGCGGCTCCCACCAGGGCCACCCCGGCCACCACCTGGAGCACCAGCTGCTGCGCAGGATGGCGGCCCTGGGGCTCGGCGGCGACCACGGCCACCACGGGCACCACCACCACGACTGCTGCTCGTGCGCGTGCTCGCACCACCACGACCACCACTCGGCCACGGGCCCCGCGCCCGCCGGCTTCGCGCAGCGCCGCAACTCGGCCGAGCTGTCCAGGAAGCCGGCGGTCTTGTTCGCGGCGGCGGCGGCGGCCGCGGCCTCGGCCAGCCAGCCGACCGGCGGCAGCCCTGAGCACGCCGCCGTGCGGAGGCTGTCCGGCGCCGGCATCCCGGAGAACATCATGAGGATGCCGCGCGGCCCCGACGGCGGCAGGGGCTTCACCCGCGAGAACGACATCCCCGAGGTGTGCTAGGAGCACCCCGTCCACACACAGCCTTGGTGAGGGGCTGACGAGCAAGCAAGAGAAACAAGTGAAAAAGGACAGTTTTTTAAAAAAAATTATTATTCGAATGACGGGAATTCGAAATAAGTGCTGTGAGCCCCTACAGTGGGCACGTGACGACCAGCTGCCGTCGTTGTCGGCAAGGGACTCACCTGCGGTCGCCGGCGCCTGCCCGCTTTCTTGAGTGCCAATTGTCTGTAAACGGTCTAACTATTTCCGCAATACCGCTACCCTGTTGAACGCTAGTTTTAACTGTCGATGTACTTCCGCTATAGTAGTTCGGCGAAGTGGCTTCAAATGTCTGTCAGCAGGACAGTCGTGTGTGTATGTAGGCGGCGCACAGTGGGCCAGAAGACCGGCGCAGCCGGTCAAAACTCTAGACGCGTTCTGAGCTCCAGAGCCGCTAAATGGGCCTCAAACCCGGCGGGTGACCCCCACCAATGGATTGCTCTCCGAACGAGGAACCCATTGGTGGGATCACACGTTCGGTTCGAGGCCCATTTAGCGACTCTGGAGCTCAAAACGCGTCGCGCGTTTTGGCCGGCTGCGCGGTCCTCTGGCCCACTGTGCGGCGGTTCCGCGCGGCGCGGCAAACCTTCCCCTTGAGGGGATTCCCGTTTTGGCGACGGTCGCGACAACCTCCGCGCGGCGCGGTGGAGAGTGACCCCCCCCCCCCTGGCACTTTCACGCCCTCCGCGGTCTGGCGGCCTTGAGCCTCGCCTCGGCCGGCGCCCAAGGTCACGCGGGGGCGGGGGGCACCGGGGGCGACGCCCGTCCTTGCGGGCGCACAGTAGGCCAGAAGACCGCTGAGGCGGCCAAAATCCCGGACGCGTTTTGAGCTTTCGGGCGGAGTCTTGAATTTTGGTCGCCTCAATGGTCTTTTGACCCACTGTGTGGCGTTCAAGGGCCTTCGCTGTGTTCGCCGATCGTCGCCAACCGCGGAAACCGCTTTTGTGACGTAAATGCTTCAACAAACTTTATCCATTGTGAGTCAATTTTCTTGGTCCAAGAAATGGCTTTTGAAGGTGTGCGTGTCCTGGTCCACGGGTCGAAAATCCCCAGAACTGCCATTTCTCGATTCACCTCTCGTGCTTGCGTGGGGCTATCTTGGAGGCACGCCCCTTGGGATCGGCGGCGATGCCGCAACAAAGTCGCCGACCGACGGCGCGGTGGCGGACACCCCAGCCAGCGCGCCGCCGAAGGATCCTCGCTCTGTCTCTCTCGCACCCCCACGGCACGCCCCACGAGTGCGAGAGAGACGGAGCGATGATCCGCCGGCAGCAGGCGGCGACTGGAAGTGAGCAGCGGCAGCAGGGTCGCCGAGGCCAGCGGGCCGCGCGGCGCGGCACGGCTTGGGCGGCGGCACCGGGCGGGACGATTCGTGTCACGAACTCACACACGCACACGGACACACACACACACAGGGACACACACACACACACACGCGGACGCACATGCACGCAGGGCGCTGCAACATCAAACGAGAAGGTCATGTGCGAGGGTGACACGCGTTGACGCGCGACGAGTCAACAGCGTGGGCGTCCTCCGCCACCCCCGCCGGCGCGCCTCGCTCGCACAGTGGGCCAGAAGACCGGTGCGGGCGGCCGTAACGCTAGGCGCGTCGTTTTGAGCTCCAGCGTCGCTACATGGGACTCGAGCCGAACGTGTGACCCCACCGATGGACTGCTCTCCGAACGAGGAATCCAATGGTGGGGTCACGCGTTCGATTCGAGTCCCATCGAGCGACTCCTCTGGCCCACTGTGCGCATCGCGAGTGTGACAGAGACAGCCGGGGCGTTCCCTTGACACGCTTACGGCCCCTGGCGGCCCTTGGCCCTCGGGGAGGAAGTCCCTTATTAGCCCGTCTGCATTTTTGTAGGGCTAGGTCGGGCGGTGTCTGTCTGGGCGCGTTATTACCGGCCCGTCCTGCTTCCGCGGGGAGGGGAGGGGAGGGGTAGAGGCTTTCCTGGCCGCGTGGCCGCGGTGCGCCCGCCTGCAGGACTCCAGGGGGGCAGACTAGCCATTGACCTATATATCCCGCCGGGAAAGCCTGCTGTGCGGCGCAGCCTCCGCCGAGCCCCTCAGGGCCCCCTGGGTCCGCCGCGGGGTCCACTTCCCCCTGGGGGGCGCGGGGGCCGTGGAGGTGCCCCCCGAGAGGGAGGTCGCGTCGGGTGGGCTGCATCGGTCCGTACGGGCCGTCACTGTCAGCGTCATTCTTATTCGCAGCTTGGATGAATGTTATGAATGGGGCGCGCACACACACACACACACACACACACGCACCTACGTACACACGTGCAGATGCGCAGACCGACACGTAGGCACGCACACACTACCGATCCGGTTGATGGGACGACAGTCCGATGGGCGGACGCGCAGACATCACCTGCGCGTCGTGTAGGTGACAAGGGCGTTCCATTGTCCCTGGCCACCCCCCGGCCCGCGGCACTACTGCAGGGGCGTTCCAGACGGGAATCCTCCTGGATTTCATAGACTGGCGTTTTTTTTTTTTTTTTTTTTTTGGTTGACCACTCTCTCCACTCAGACCCTGACCACCCTCTCGGCATGTCCGGTTGGCAGGGGCGTCCGCGTCTGTCCCTCAAGGGCCGCCAATCGCTTGGTCACAGCCAGGCGGCCAGGCCGGGCTGGCAGGCAGGCCGGGCAGACCGGGCTGGCAGATCGGCCTCCACGGGGTCAACGTCAACGGCGTGACTGTGGCTTTCCAAAAGCAGGCGCGGAAAATTGACGGAGCGACCGCATGGACGCCACGCAGAGCTGCACTGGGCGCACTGGGGCAATTTTGAAGTCACTTTATGCGATAAACCCGTGGATGACATTTTCATCACTTGAAAATGGTGAAAATTTCATCACCAATTGATGGAGCTGAAAACGCGTCAAGTTGAGTTTTGGCCGGCTGCGCCAATCCTCTGTCCCACTGTGCGGACTCCCGAACGGGGCGAGATGGTTACGGCGTGAAAATGACGTCCTTCCTGAACCGATTATTGATGGAAGAGGTTCGAGCGGATCGGCCGCGACGGACATGGCCGACATGGCCACGGCGAGGAGGTGTCGAGGCCACCGAGCACGCCGCACAGTGGGCCAGAAGACCGGCGCAGGTGGCCACAACTCTGACGCGTTTGGAGCTCCAGAGTCGCTGAACAGGACTCGAACCGAACGTGTGACCCCACCAATGGATTCCTCGTGCGGAGAGCAATCCATTGGTGGGGTCAAACGTTCGATTCGAGCCCCATTTGTCGACTCTGAAGCTCAAAACACGTCTAGAATTTTGCCACCTGCTCTGGTCTTCTGGCCCACCGTGCGCCGCAGCGAGCTCTGCGGAGCAGCGTGACAGGCAGATCTCCTTTCCTCCTTTTCCCCCGCATTCTCCGTTGTCTTCTCTCCTCCTTCCTCTTCCCCTTTCTTCCGTTCCTGCTGACCTCGCCGGCACGGCAGGACCACTAGGTCGGTATCGATACATCGAGAGGCGCAATGACCCCGAGGTCACCGTCGCCCGGCCTTGGACTGCCTCTCTCTCTCTCTCTCTCTCTCTCTCTCTCTCTCCCTATTTTGTCTCGCTTCCGTCACCTGGGAGAGATGATAAATTGGTTGCGGGGACGAAGGAAACACTTCAGCAAAGTCGCCAAGAATATTTTGTGAGCTAAGCAAACGCTTCGTCAGTTGAACACGCGCGAAACTTACCAAATTACATTTTTTCGACAATTTCTCGAAAGATTTTGGCTGTTCGCGACTACTAAACCACCGCTTCGCTCTCCAAGCAAAAACACTTCCGTCTTCTCCTACTTCTTTTACGTTTTTTTTCGTTCTCACAACCAATTTGACCGCGAGTAGGAAGCAGGCGAGCCAAAACCAAATTGCCGAAGTGGCGCCAGAGGCCGATGACGTCATTTCCGGTCAAATTCATAGACTCCTACTAACGCCCTCTTCCGGCGCGTCTCGAAGGCCGACGCTACCGGACCCTTTGATTTGAAGGAGCGAGAGAGAAGGACTGGCCGCCTTCATTTCCTTCCACTCAATAGACGCCCCGTCACTGCAAGTCAGGGCCCTGGCCTAGTCACACACACACACACACACGCACACTCTCGCACATACACACACGTCATGTCATATTCGCACTCGGTCACCGTTTGCGTGTCGGCAGTCCGTATATGTTCGCTGCGCAAAAGGAGCGCTAGGACCCACACATGAGCCCCGACTCGACTTGACCTCCCACCGCAGCAACGCCTCAACAACAACAACAACAACACCAACAACAACAACAACAAAAACAAAAACAGCGCGACACTGAATCGCTCCCATTCTGCCCGGGTCGACTCGTTCGTGAATCGAAATTGCATAACAGCGGTCATTACCTTTGTCGATCCACCATCGTTCCGACAAAAAACGAGTCGTTCCGTAAATGTGTGCCGCGCTGGAACCGCTCGCTGGACTTCTCCGCATAGGATGCCAACTTAACAAAAAAAAAAAACTTCCAATTTTGTAGGTGTTGCTTCCTGCGAGCGTGACAAACAAAATTAGAAAATTGAAATTTAAAATAACGTAACGGTAACCGCGTGAGAGATGCAGACGCCCAAATCTGTTTATTTTTATTTTTTTTTATTTTTTTTTTTTTGCGAAGTTGGTACCCTCCGCTTCCTTGGTGCTGCTGGTCATGACTCACCACGCCGCGCCGCCGCGCTGACCTCCCAAAGCAGCATATGGCTGATGCTATCTTGAGTGGAACAGGTTGGGTCACAGCCAGCTGCTGCTGTCCCAGCGTGTCCCAGCCTGGCCACTTTGAACACTGGGGGACTTTGAACACGACACGTTCAGTCTCATTTTATTTTTTGCGATAGGTTTAATTTATGTTTTTAAATTATGATTATTTTTTTCGGGTGAACGATGAGTTTGTTCAGGCTGCCCTTATTTGTAAATGTGTACATTCTAGTTATTCCGTAGTTACTTCCTTTCATTTCCTAGCAATAAGAATCGAACGATGTCTTCGATTGCGTCGTTGCCACGCGACGACAATAATTGTTACGTATAGTTACCGTTTGCAATTAGTCAGTATGGTTGTGTTAACTTGCTCGCTGGAGCATATTGACAGTGTACAGTAGTTTGATGTTGCACGCAGGTACTGCTATTCCTTTGTCAAAGCGTCAGCGAGCTAATCATCTAGTAAATTAATAACGTTAGAAATAAGCGCGCGTTCGACAAGTATGACAATTTGTGATCGAAAAGTATTTAGGGTAATGAGTGCAGTTGTTGAGAAAGTTACCCAGTAGGTTTAAGTTGATCTGTATTTCTTAGAATAAGTTGGAGTTTTCTGTGAAAAATGAATGGGAACGCAAATCTCGCGAAAATTGTAAATAAACCGTAGCAATAAATCCTAGGTTAATAACGTTCCTTTTGAAACAATGTGTCATTTTTGTGTTTACCATTCTCACCGCAGTGTGGCTCTTTTACGGTACATCTGTGATAAACAGTGCTGAATTGTTTTCTTTTGTTTATTTTTTAATGTAAGAGAAAATAAAGATAAAATGCAACGATTTCCAATGACTTTGAGTGATTCGTGTTCGTGCCTTGTACATAGTAATGTAACCAGCTGAGGAGCAAAGCGATCCATTTGTAAATATAGGTTTGCTCCCAGTGTCGTTCTCATGTCGCGTCGTTCTAATTTATTTTTATTTAATATACCAGTTGATACCCATTTGGCCTTCTTCATTAACCCTTCCCTCACAACACGCCCAGTGTAGGAGTGGACATTGTTTACCGAATCACACACGTGTCAACGTACGACTGCATTCGATTACCTCGAACCTGACTGTGGTATCGACCTCCACCACTGCGTCACAGCGTCTTCGGAAACCGTTGGCATAATGACCACCACGTGCCGGCTTTGATTCGCCACTCCGTCGCCCTGTCTCTCTCGCACCCGGCCCGTGAGTGCCAGAGAGACAGAGCTACGCGGGCAGTCGGTGCAGCCCCCCTTTTTAGGGCGCCGAGCACTGCGCCACTGTCGCCCAGTGGGCCACACCTACACCGCACAGCCCGCCGCACAGTGGAACAGTCAGAAGACGGTCGAGGCGGCCAAAATCCAAGACACGTTTGGAGCTCCAGAGTCGCTAAATGGGACTCGAATCGAACGTGTGACCCCACCAATGGATTCCTCGTTTGGAGAGCAATCCAGTAGTGGGATCAAACGTTCGATTCGAGCCCCATTTGGCGACTCTGGAGCTCAAAACGCGTCTAGAATTTTGTCCGCCTCAACGGTCTTCTGACCCACTGTGCGCCGCCCCCGCCGGGCCAACCCCTGCGTGGCCACACCCAGTCGGCGTCCGGGGCGCCGGTCGTCTGTCTCTCTCGCACTCGCCGGCGGGCCGAAGCAACCTCTATCTCTCTCTGTCGCTCCACTGCTCGCTGGTGGGAGCGAGACAGAGGGAGACACCCTCGGGGGCGAGCTGCAGAGAAAGAGAGAGACGGAGCTAATTACAGCAGTAGGCAACCCGCACCGCCCGGTGGGGCTCCGGGCAGCGGGGCCCAGTGCGGGCGGGGCCCAGTGCAGGCGGGGCCGCAGCGTCAGCAACAGGGCGCCATAGGCCGCCGCGAAGCACCGCGAAGCTGGGCCGCAATCATGGGCAACAAACTGGTCACCTTCACGGAGGAGCAGCTCAACGACTACCAGGACTGTACATTTTTCACCCGGAAGGAAATCTTGCGGTGGGTAGTACACTGTTATTCAGCGAACGTGACGTCATATTCGTTCGAATGTGAATTTTGTCACGTTCGTTTGAGTATGACGTCACATTCGTTTGATTGTTGATCCACGTCCAAATGAATGTGACACCAAAATTTAACGGTCGAGTCATGTGCAAACGAATGTGGCATCGTATTCAACCGAACGTGACAAAAATCACATTCTAACGAATATGACGTCACATTCGATGAATAACAGTGCACTGTACAGTGTAAGCCTCGGACACTCACGCCGGAGCGAACGCGCCTCATTTCCATCCACTGAGCGCGACTGACTAGGTGCCGTAGAGGCTGGATAGGTTGGATGCACTCTTAAAACCATCTAGCTGACTGTGATAATATTCCCGATTGCAGTGTCCACAAGAAGTTCCGCGAGCTGCAGCCCGACCTGGTGCCGCGCACCATGACCAGGGACGACGCCGTGCACGTGCGCGTCGCCAGGGACATCATGGAGCGGCTGCCGGAGCTCAGGGCAGGTGTCTCCCCCGCCGAGACCGAGGAGGCGGTCAAAATCCCGGACGCGTTCCGTGCTCCAGAGTCGCTAAATGGGACTGATCGTGTGACCCCACCAATGGATTGCTCTCCGAACGAGGAATCCATTAGTGGGGTCACACGATCGGTTCGAGGCCTGTTTAGCGACGCTGGAGCTCAAAACGCGTCTAGAGTTTTGGCCGCCAGCGCCGGTGATCTGGCCCACGTGGAGCGGCGGCGCTACTCCCAGCGCCAGAGAGCCCCGAGTCGGAAGGGCTGCCTGCCTGTCAGGCGCGAGTCACTGTTGGCACATGGCAGCCTAGGCGAAGTTAGGTTAGGTAAGGTTAGGTGGAATGTGCGCTGCTGTGACCGGTGTTGTCCGATGTCCAGGAAAATCCATTCAAAAGTCGGATCTGCGAGGTGTTCTCCTCCGACGGCAAAGGCAACCTGTCGTTCGAGGACTTCCTAGACATGCTGTCCATCCTCAACGAGCACGCGCCCAGGGACATCAAGGTGTACTACGCCTTCAAAATCTACGGTACGAGAAGTGTTTCACCTACCTGCTTGTCGCTATCAACGGAGATGCACCTCTCCTTCATTCGTTGTTTCAGATTTCGACAACGACCAGTTTCTTGGTCCTTCCGATTTGCAGCAGACGCTGCGCCTCCTCACTCAGTCGCAGCTTTTGCCTGAGGAAATGGCCCAGGTGTGTTTCTTTGACTTGTCTTCGTTTGTTAGCGACGGTCAAAATGAGTAAGTTCCATGCCACTTTCATCAAGATAAATATCCAAAGCTGAAAAATATGTTGTTGTTGCAGGTTTGCGAAAAAGTGGTGGACGAGTGCGACGTGGACGCGGACGGCCGGCTCTCCTACATGGAGTTCGAGCACGTGATAACGCGAGCCCCCGACTTCCTGTCTACGTTCCACATCCGCATCTAGTTTTGCGAAAACCAAACAGAAAAGGGCTGGCCAAGATTTCAGTGCCATCCCGTTTCTTCTCTCCACTACTTACTTTCAAATCCAACGGACGAAGCACCGCTACATGCACATCTTTGAACGAATCAATCTCTTTCCAATCCCACACATGTACCATGCCGTTCGAATAAATACCTAATAGTTCTTTGAACACAGCATTTTAGTCATTTTCCTGAATATCGCGATGTAGATAAAATATTGTCATATCACAGAGACGGACAAGATTATTGGTTCAATTTCACATTAAAAATCGTACCTGTAGTCGAACCTGTCACCTTGTGCTCGTGGTGGTCAGTCAAATGGGGGACGATACTCCGCTGTCCTCAGGCGCCAGTGGTCAAATGGGAGCGTGGAAGCGTTTGAAAGGTCGGATGGCCCGCGAATCGAATAGCAGACAGCGCAGACAGCAGACGACGCAGTCATTTGTTCAACATGACAGCGAACCTGAAGGCAGTTGAAGTCATAGTTGTTTTTTGCTGATTCGCCAGCCCTCTTCTCTTTCTATATTTTCTCTTTGATTGAAAATGACTCGTGAGTTTACCCTATTTTTATGAGAGAAAGGACAGCCATATCTACTTTTTTTTAAATTTTGCAAGAAACAATTGTCCGTGCTCAATCGCTGTGAACAGCCGACGCCGAAATTATGCAAGTTGTGTTAATTTCCCAACTCATGAATCAGTAAATAAACTTGCTGAGTCAAAGGTACGACAAAGTAGCAATTCTTGTCTCATTTTAAAAAAGAACGAAGGTTCAAAATTATCGCTCCGCTAATGGGTTTAACTTATCAATAGGGAAAGGTTAGGTTTTCCTTTGTTTGTCCGTTTCTTTTAGTCTGCTACAATGGTTATGTTTTTTGTTTTGTTATAATGTGTCTCGTGTCAAAACTGTTTTCAGGAGTAACTTTAATTTTAGAAATTTGTCTTTACTTCATGATTTAATATTTATGTTGCTACATCTTATGTACTTCAATGCATCACTTTGTCTAATTGTCATCCGTGTGTGTTTCCTGGTAGACCAGTAAATGACAGTTTTGGTTTTGGTTTTTATTTTTCAGAATTTGAAGAGTAGCTATGTCCTATTATAATTTTGATGGTGAGTTCCGGCGCATGCCGCAGCAGTCCCTTGGAGGTGCCAGCAAAGTTGAGGACAGAGGTGAACTTATCCGTAGAGCACATTTTGAGCGTCAAAAAAGAGAGGTCAGTATTGTCTTGGAAATCTGCCTACAATGTTTCTGTGCAAGTTCATGCCAACCTTTATGTGTACCTTTGCTATTCAAGGAACAAAGACGCAAGCTCAACAGTGTCAAAGTAATTCAAGCATTAGTCCGTAGTTTCCTGACAAGGGCAAGTCAAAAAAGGTCAAAACGATCTGAATTTGATAGTTTATTGTCGAGTTGTGGAAACAATGTTGATTGGAAGAATTTATGTGGTCTCACGTCACGATTGCTATTCTTCTACTGCTCAGATGTTGATGAGTCAAGACTGGTTAGTACTTAATCATTTAATCCTCCTTGACCTTATTACTTTTATGTTCTCATCATTACTCTTGTTGAATTACAGTCCAGCATTCTTGAAGTGTTGTTGAGACAAAAAGCTTCTGTTTTTGAAGCAGCACTGAAAGCTGGTGATGCATGGCAATGGCGATTGCGCCGCCTGCTCTTATTAAGTCTGCAGTATGTGTGCTCAGCGCGCTCAAAGGATTCCAACACCTTTCCTCTCCGAGTGATAGAAGTATTTACATCAATGGATCATGTTCAACAAGTCCTCGGTGCTCATGGAGCTGTTCAGCATATGAGTAGTACTTATTCCTTCCTTGTTGAGAAAGGTACGTCTTTTGCTCTTGAAGAACTTGAAGAATTTTGAAACATTGTCACCTAATTAACCCATTTTTCCTTTCCACCCCAAGGTTATATGCAATATGTAAGAGAACTCCTTGATAGCAGAACCCCTCCATTACTTGAATCTTCTACACATCCTCCCACACCACTTGTTGGCTGTCTCCTAGATATGCTTGTTCGACCGCTACATTTGGTCTCTCAGACTACTGATCACAACACAAGGTACTAGAATATTTCTCAAAGTGAGATTTCTATTTCTGCAGCTTATTTACTGGAGCTTTTCTTTACTTTCATGGCTCACAAGTGTTAGCCTTGTGTAACCTCTGTTTTCTTTTTTCAGAGTGATTTTGTTAAAAGGGTTCTGTGAGAGCATACTCTGCCCTCAGCTTACAGAACCAATCAAACTATTTGTACTGCCAGCTCTCTCCGAGCTGCCTAGCTTTCCATTTATTGCCTTGACAGAAGCACTATGTTATGACCTCCGAACTGTGGTTCCATTCACGTCAGTTCTTCTCTACTCCTTCTTGACCCTTGATCCATCTAATCTGAGTAAGTCACTTTTTTCCTTACCTAAAAAAAAAAAAAAACTGTCAAACTTAAATTGTCATTAATTTTCTTTTCATTATCAGGGCAAAATGAGATGATGCCAAAGCCATTTCTTCAGAGCTATCTTCAGATTCTAGCATCTCTAACATCTAAAATGAGTCAGGTGTTGCCACTTGCTGCCAAGCGAAAAGCTGATGATGATTCGGACCATGATTCTGATTGTGAAATAGATAACAGGAGAAAAGGAGTAAATAATGAGGAAATTCAGGTAAGATTCTCCAGTGCTTTTTTTCTGCTGTTTTATTAACTATCTCTCACAATTATTGTTTAATGTTTCAGGTGATTGAGGAATGTGTCTTCCTTATCAATAACCAAACAAGAGTGCAAACTTTATTGACATCTTTAGAGGCATGTGCCGGCGATCCTTTAATCCTGCAGCCTTTATGTCAAGTTTGCCATAATCTCCTTGTCTCACACCGATCAGCTACTCACCGCTATCGCATTTTAAATTTGTTGGCTCTGAGACCCCTCATTCTTGCGAGCCGTCTGGACTGCAAGTATTTAGCTGTCACCCAGACATCTATTTTTGGAGAAAGCCACTCCCTTACTAAATGTGATTGCAAGAGGTGTTCAGACAACGCCAGATGATTCTGTCAAGATTGTCCCTCTGTTAGCTGTTTTTTGTTCTCTGTACACTATGCTTCTGATCACTCTGCATGATGCAGAGTTTTACTCTGATCAAATAAGTGGTAATATGTTGGAATTTTAATTCAAACATTTTCTGCTTTTTTTAAAAATCTCATCTCATTCTTGTTTTTCTATTGGTTTATTTTAGCTTTGGGTGTTCCTCCTCAAATTATGCCATTTACATTAGACGAATTAATTTTCATAAGTCTTCGGCTTAAGGAAGTGAGCCTCGGTCTGGTTGAGCTTGCCTTCCCAGAATCAAGGCCTTCTGTTAGGGAAGATTATCGCACTGCTGTGACCACTCTTCATGACCATCCCATTGTGTCCCCTACTGCTCAAGACACTCAGATGTGGTCACATCTCTTCATGGTACTTCAGATTTTGAGCTTACGTTCTATTTTGTATCTTATCAATCACCATTGCATAATTTATCTCAATTCTCCCCCTTTCCTTAGGTGGTGGTTGGACTAGTACAACAAACTTCATGCCCGTGATCTCAGAAGACAGTTCTGTCCAACGGACCACTGGATATCAAAGCAAATTGTCATCCCTATGGAAAAACCCAAAGATTTCATAATTCGAAGGCAACGGTTAAGAGCGTATAGGCCCTTTCAGACAATCCGTGTCTTTACTCGTGACGAACTGGGTAATGTGACGTCTGATGCGTCCTTTAAAACTTAGTTAACAGCACTGTGGTCATTGGTTTTTAACTTGGTTTGTTTGTTTCAGTTGATGGACCGCCTCTTACAACAAAAGAAGTCAGGGTTTTAACTATTCTTAGGGGTATTACCATTTTTAGTAGCCTTCCAGGAAAGTGTTCAGGTTTTTCACTATCTCTAGTGTTTAAAGGACTAAGTAGAAACACCAGGGAGAGGTTTTGTATCATTTTCTCCTGGGTAGAATCAATAAATTTAAATGTTAGAAGGTCCCATTTATATGAGGATGCCTTTGTAAAGCTATCTCCTGAAAAATGGTTCGTTCATTCATAGTTTCTTCTCTAGATGGAAAGTCTGCTTGTTTTTGATCTGTATATGTCATTTGTTTTCTAGAACCTGACACTGCGGGCTCAAAATGAGGGTGCAGGTTGACTAATGTTGGGCGGAGGCTGAGGAAGCTGGAGTTGGAGGCGGTGGACTGTTCAGAGAGTTTTTATCAGAACTCTTTTAAAAACAGCCTTTGATCCAAATAGAGGCTTTTTGTAGAACAACGAATGACCTATTTTATTGTACCCTAATCCCAATGTGCATCTGATTGTTGAAGACTTTACCCTGTCACTATTATTTCATAGGTCGAGTTCTTGGAAAAGGTACCGTAATCCCAGGGTAAAAAATAGTTTTTCTTATTTATTTTTTTGTTTCACATTTTAATTGAAACTGGTTCTCTTCCAGTGCTTATATGAGAATCAGTTTAGTTGAATTGCCTCTTGCAGAGTTTTTCTTATCTTATCACTTATCGGAAGGAATTCTGATGTTGGTGTACACTACCTGGCATACACTTGTATCATGTTTTGTTCATTAAATCTCCATTTTCTCAAAAATTACAAGGAAGATGTTGCTGATCTGGGTCTTGATTTCTCTGTTGTGAATGACGAGCTTGGTGAGTCAAAGGTATGATAGCTTCCTGTCTGCTTCCCACATGGTTTTTTATTCTGCCCCTCCTTACCTTCCTTTACTTCATGTTTTCAGTATGAGGAGCTTAAACCTGGAGGCTCTAATATTTCCTGTAACATCCGTTATATCGAGTGGATTACATCCATTTAATGGATGACTATTATAAAATTGCATAAGCAACTCCGGAGCACAGTGTAATGCTTTACGGCAGGTCTGTGCATGCCTTTTACAGTCTGTCTGTTTTCCTTTTCTGGTTTACATTTGTTGTGGACATTTTGCTGTCTGAACTTGCAGGGGTTAGCGAATGTTCATTCCTTTTGAATGGATTCAAATGTTCAACAACAAGGAAGTCCAAGTTCTTGTTTTTGGTGCGGTGATTCCAGTTGATGTGGAAGATTTGAAAAATAACAATAAATACAATGGTTGAGTTTCTTTGGTTTGAATTTTTTTTTCTTTATTAATGTAATATTGTATTCTTGTAATTTTTTGTAATTTTCTATTTCCCAGGTGGTTTGGATACATATCATGAGACAATACGATTGTATTGGAATGGTTCGTTCACATATTTCTCTGTAATCCAGCTTCGCCAACTTCTTAAATTTGTTACATGTTGCTCTAGGCCTCCATTGTTAGGTTTCAAGGTGGGATTTAATTTTTACTGCTGTAAAAAATAAAATGTGATAGTGAAAAAATAAACCAATAATATAATCATAATTGAT